>JAHKKF010500141.1:0-13545 GCA_019740295.1 Labeo calbasu
GTTTTTAAAGCTAGTTTAAAAAAAATATTACCATGGTATATACATACTTTACAGTTAAAATAGTACATCATTATGTAGTATAGAGATTTAGGATTTTACACATTACAATAATAACAATAATGGTGAGGTGGAGTACTTAATTGTCACATTAATACTGTCACAAAAATAAAAATAAATAAATTAGGTGCATATTCAGACCTTGAAGGCACATATTATTACCTAAATGGCACAAATGAGTATCTTTTAGAACGGTATCTTCCCAGTGACTGTACGTTTTTTTCCCCCTTGAAAGTATATTAAAATCTTGATTGTGCTTAATTTTCTACAATTTCTACATTTCCATTTCAAAGAAAATAATAATAATAATGGCTCATTTTGATTCAAAAATAGCCTGAAAAATTCTTAAGATGTGTCAATCACTGATCTTGTTTTCCTGTCAACAACGTTTGTCTTTTGCATTGCTCAATCTTTAGTTTGTGGTATGTCACTTACGTGCATCAACAAGAAAAGATAAAGAGGCCATATATCAGTTTCTCCAAAAGTAAAAGAGAGATGTATGTTTTTGTTAACAGATCTTGTTTTGTTTATTGTATGTTGTATTTTTTTTTTTTACGTCTGGCGTTTAACTTGCGCCTGATGAAGAGAAAAGGGAAAAGCAAATTGAAATGCAGTTAACACTTTTGACCACTGGATGGCGAGAAAGCCATAAATTTATGTAATCTGGACCCTAAAATTGACGTTTTCATTTTTAGGGAATGTAAACTAGTCCTTTTTTATTATTATTATCAGCAAATGGAAGAAGTGATGGATTTCTGACACGGTAAGACATATGTTTGCCTTGATTATCTGAATTCTTGACAGTATTTGAATGCTACAAATTGGAGTGCTACTGACAAGCAGTTGTATGATTGAGGATGTCCTCTCGTTACAAGTGTCAGTAAAAATAATGATGATCCACCCTCTCCTGTTGATAACCACAGGAGGCGGCGACGGATGGACATAGAACAAATGACTAAACAACTTTCTTTAGCTGTCGTTGATATACCCGTTCAGAGGCATTCAGTCTCATTCTGGTGGTTTTAGTATTTGAAAAACTGCAGCAACTTGCTAAAATTATTGTGGGATTAACACCCACTGACTCACTCTTGAATGAAAAACACACATACATTTGTTTTTCTGTCATGATCGGGACTCACCACTGACTTCTTTTGTTTTATATTGAGCTAATGATAACAACACTGCCAAAAATCAAGGACGACATTAGCAACCAGCAAGCAGGAGTGGTATAGCTCCTTCATAGCTCCTTCATTTGCATCATAGCAGCAATGATATTTACTTTTTAACTAGGCATGTTATTCATTTTAATTTAAATTACAGAATTATTGGGCATTTAATAACAAGCATATTATAATAACAGAAGTTTGACAAGAAGTTTTGAGAAATCTCTGAATGATGAAAGATCTGCATCGCGAACACATGCACATAATACATAGCTTTGATTTACTCCATTCATCCTTCATTATTTTCTCTATCTCTCTTTCCTTCCTTCCTCTTTTCCTCTCAGTGAATCTCATCATCACCACACAGCTGTTGGTTAATGAGATTCTCAGCTCTCATTTTCAGTGGTTTTTGTGATGAAAATTATGTTTCTTCTCACCAAAAATACTGAGTGAAGTTGTAGTGAGTGTAAAAAGATTAATTACCCAAACTAATGTTGGTGGGCAGGAAGGATTTTCTATATATGTAGCTCCAGTGAGACACGAATCTAATAAGATGAAGCCGTCCAATATGAAGATTCCCCTTGCGAGAGACCCTTAAATGATAAACATAATTATACATTGTCATTTGCATTCAAAAAATATTTATTCTGTTTAAAAAATATATTATGTGTGATAAAGACAACAAAACTACGTGAACTGTTTTCAGAATTAAATAAAATGTATAAATAATGAAAACTAATTGTTAGCTGGAAAGTATTTACTTTTTATTCAGCTGATTTGCATGCATTTTTTTCCTTGTTGTTACAACTAATGCTGCTAATAGAATAAAATAAAACATAATGAACAGTCAGAAGGTCATTATCATAAAATAAACACTGTGATTAATAAATATGTTTCATAAAGCACTTCAAACAGCATAATCAAATTAAAACCAGCTGAGAATTATAAAGCCATAGAAGCCGTATAAACAAATATTGAAGTAGTTCTGTCATTCGCATTGGTTGATGGGAGTGGGCGACCACTGGAATGTTCTTTTGGTGCAGTTAGCTTGCTGCAGTTTTTTTTTTCCGGCAGAAGCATTCTTTTTATATTCCAGATAGCTGTGTAATTTGAATTTAATATGGCCTTTAGAAAGAAGAAAGAAACATTGTCACATTTAGTAAATGTGAATGTAAAGCAATACATACTTCAGTGCGCGACATATGACTGATTGCCTGGTGTCCCCATAACAAAAAAGTGGGAGTTTGATGGGAAAATAGTCAAATGTAGACAAATGGAAAGACTATGAAGAGAGTAATCATTTGTCTCTCCTTCTTCCTCATGATTGGCTGAGACCAAGACCATGAGGCTCTTTCACTCAGTAAATGAATCAGATAAACAGCAAAAACTGGGGCAGTCAGCACGACTCCTGATTACAGCTTGTAATCCCAATTATACCTCCTTCCAAACAGGCAAACAAATACACATACACACACACACATACACAGCTCTCTCCAGCTGTTAGTCAGAAAAGGACCCATCCCTGCTGTGCCCACAGACTGCCAGAGTTGCCTGACGACCCACATGGTTAATTACTGGGCACATGTGTGATGCTCTGCCCACATGTCTTAAAGACTGAGTTATATTTGCATTAGCAGAGGCTTTGCATTCTTTTCATATAGAGATAAAGTGAATGAAAGATCCATGATGCATGTGATTATCAGAACAGAAGCTTCACAGCATGAGTGGAAAAAGGGTGTCAGTCAGAACAGACGTCATTCTCTGTCAGAACACAAATTAATACACAGCATTTGTTCAGATGAAGAAACAGTAAAACATTTTAAGCTGTCATAGCGGAAGGAGTGAAAAATCTATTCTTCCATTTTGTGACACATCCAGTGAACAATTTCAGATTGAAAAGAATAAAGTAGGATGGGTATTTTGAATTCATTGGTTGTTGATTTAGACAGTAGATAGGCTGAATTTCATTTCATGCCGAATTTAAAGGAGACCTATTATGCCCCATTTTACAAGATGTAATATAAGTCTCAAGTGTCCTCAAAATGTGTCTGTGAAGTTTCACCTTAAAATGCCCCACAGATAATTTATTATATCATTTTGAAAATGCCTATTTTGAGTGCAAGCAGAAACATGCTGTTTTCGTGCATGTCTCTTTAAATGCAAATGAGCTGCTGCTCCCCGCCCCCTTTTCTCAGAATACAACTGCGCCTTTACAGCTCATACCTCAGAGATTCTGCCAAAAAACATCTCTTTGATTTTGATTATCATGTGTATCATGCTGAAATCATGCATTTTAAAGCCATATCAGTTTATATAGGGTTTTCTGAGCGCACACATCCGAAGCACACGCTTCAAAAGCAGCTGTCATGCGGCAAGTTTTCTTTCATGTCTTATTGCACTTAAATTGTCAAATACACACAAGTTTATGTTAAAAAGACGCGAGTTATAAAAACAGTCGGTTATGCCTTGTGAAGGTAAACAGCTGGGAAAGAAATCACATATTTATATTAGATCTGTGTGGCAGCACTGTAATATACAGTAAATAAATCAATAAATCCACTCGAATCTTGTCTCTGAGGCTGGAACTCTAAATAGTGTTCTGTGATCATCTGTGCAGCAACAGACGGAACAGTTAGCATGCTTTACTCAAACTTTTGCCATGGAGTTAGAACTGGTACAACGTTGTCGCTTGCGAAAACACAGTGGCGGCGCCATGGGTGGAAACGTGCAGATTAAGGGGCGGTGATGTTACAAGAAGATCCCCTTTCTATGTCACAAGGGGAGTGAAATCTGAGCGGTTCATTTTTTCACAAGCTCGGAGAGAAAGATTTACGAAACAAAAAGTGCTGGGTTATTCTTTTTCACGTTTTCTGGGTTGGTAGATGCCCAATTATAGCTCTTAATCATGGAAAAGTCAGATTTTCGTGATATGTGACTTTTAAGGTGTCATATTCTTTGATATGAAACACTTGAGTTCTAGGGGTGTAACGATACATGTGTTCGTACCGAACCGTCACGGTACGGGCATCTCGGTTCGGTGCATGAGGCCTTACAACGAATACAGGCAATTCACCCTTAATCCAGAAGGGGGCGACCGCAGTAATGCAACTCTGTTTGATAACCCGACAGCAGAAGAACAGCGAATGCCTGGAGTTCCGCACTTAAAAACAAAGCCCACTAGACAGTGACCATATGTTGATTCTGAACGCGTCTCTCACTGACAAAAGAGTATAACGTTACTTTAAAGGCTTGTGCACTCAACTGTCTGCGAAATGGAGCTTTGTGCTCTTGTATCCTACATTTCTCATTCGGCACAAATTCAAATATTCCATAATATTTCCATATTTGCGATGCATCCAAATGTTAAACTATTATTTATTATGTAAATTATAGACTTTGTACTTCAGTCACGTTTTAACGGCGGGTGATGTTTGGTTCACCGTGTTTTATTTTGATGAAGTAAGTTACCAACTGCGCTGTTAGCAATGCTAGAAGCCTGGAACTAATGTTTTGTATTTGTGTGCGCCGGCGCGATTACTTCAACTTTCCTCGTACCAGCAAAATCAAATTAAACAAAAAACAAATAGAATGTCGCTTTCTGCCATTTGAGTTTCCTTTCTGTCACAAAACTGATCTGAAACGCAGCAAATATAGGCTACGTTTCGTGGCGCACAGTTTTTTCCCTTGTCTATCAGTTAACTAAATTAAATATATTTCAAGTATTTATTCCTTGTATGTAACTTTATATGCAATGCAGATTTTATAGCCTGCATGTGACATGTTTGATATGATATGTAGTATTTTCACATGTAGGTGCAGTGTTTCCCCTAGGTTTAAAAGGGAGGTATGATGCTAGTGTGTAGTATGATATGATGCTAGTTTTCTCAAATGAAACGGTAAAATTCATATGAAGTGACTCTCACAGCAAGTTTATGTGTTCATATCGTCATATATTGAGACGCAGAGGCCGGAAATCACCGCGAGTGTCACGCCTGCTTCAGTATTTATGTAGTAAACAGAGGCAAACGGAACATGCAGGCTTCATATTTAAACCGTCTTTTTGCGTTTCAGTATTCTCAGACACTAGTGCAGATCTTAATCCGAATTAAGTGACAGACCAACTTTTGATTTATTTATCCAAAAATCGACAAATTCCTTGGCATTTTGAGCTACAGAGTAATTTCCGTTTTTATGAATGGATTTACGATCCCGTCCGTGGAGAAATTACAGACGCGCGTCCACGTAGAGACAGAAATGACATGCCATCATGTAAATAAGAATAATACCATAGGGTTATTTAGGTTGTTTAATAAAAGATTATAGTTCTGTTCTATAGGAAAGGTAACCCTAAATGACTTCTGTTTTTGTAATTTGGCGCTAAAGTAAAATTAACCTGACCTAAGGGGGGCGGGGCACCCTTCTACTATAATGGTAACTTAGGGGAAACACTGGTGGGAAAACATTGTGATTTGTACTACTGTCTGTTTAAAATAAATGGTAGCATGGTAGATTTTTTTTTTCCTGTTGTACCGAAATCGTATCGAACCGTGACATCTGTGTATCGTCACACCCCTATTGAGTTCTAATTTTTTAATGCTAATATGATTTTCAGTTTGGTTGGTTACATGCTAAACTCAGAAGATTGTCAGTTACTAACTAACTAACTAAAACAACAAACAAACAGTTTCAAGCTGTTAGTTGGGCTGGAAAGTCTTTTGAGCACATCACACATAAACTTAACATTTTTGTCCAGCTTCTTTCAGTTGTTGATGACAGGCTCCGTTATGATTCGTTTTGATCATCTATTATAAAAGATTAAACAAAAAGAATTATAACAAGAGCCAAGAAAATACATCCTCTCATCCTTAATCTGCCATTGATACATTTGCTGTCATCTTTGTCGTTTTTTTTTTACCAGAGCTCTTTTAATTCTGCAGGCAAACTGTCATGTAGAATTTTGTCATCAAGCTTGTATTTTTCTCTCATCATCTTTTTTTTTCTCTTTTTTTACTGTCAGCCTCATTCTATTTTTACCCAAACAGCAGATGCCCCCATTGTGTATGTGTGCGTGTGTAAAGTAATGTTCAGTAGTAGCAGTCAAGCTAGCTTTTTGAAAAAGCAATTAGTTACATAAGCTACTAACGAAAAGTAGTTAAAACTACTTAATGAACCTATTTAAAGACAGCAAATACAACTAATTAAACTAAAGAAGCTTAATTTATAGAACTGTAATAAGTAACAGCAACATATTTTGCAAAATATTTACTTCCGTGCATGTTACAGCAGTTTAGCACACTAGCCTGTTGTAAATTTTCAGTATGTTTGTATTGCTAATGATGAAATTTATGCCACATGCTCTGTACGCATATCCTAGCATGGTTTTGTGGCCAAAATTAGCTGTTTTGCTAATTTTATTCCTTAACACTAATATGTTTTCTTGACAGAAACAAAAATCTTTTCACGGTAAATAATGTCAGTTAGTGAAGCAAGCTAACAACACACAAAACAGAAGAAAAATATGACTTAAAACTAGCGTAACCTTGTATGTGTGTGTTGTGGTAGTGTGTGTGCATTCATCTGGCTTTGTCTGCTCTAATGGGCATTCAGTGGAGATCAGACTGACATATAATCAATGAGTATAACCACACACACTTGGCTGATCCTGCATACTGAGCTCACCACAGCGCTGAAGTTACCAGTCTACATCACAACATTTCTCAAGGACTTCTTTATGTCTTATTAGTTGCTAAATCTAATCACAGAGGAACAACTGTACGTTTTTCCGTTTGTTGTTGTGGATTCTGTTAATGGAGTGTGTGAATGAGCATTTATGTACTGCTGTGTTATCAACAGGCAGCAGAGGGCACTGTTAAAACACTATCGCTGAAGCAAGCGGACAGACGGTAAATTCATACATATATGAACGCACACATACACACACACACACACATATTCACACCCATGCTGTCAGGGTGTAGAAATGTCGGACTTTTCTGTAACTGCCACATATTAGACACAGGGCAGATTATGCTAGCAGGATCGCTTCAGAGAGAAGGTTACAGCTAACAGGGCCAGAGACAGCGACCTCTCTCCGCTGTCTCTGTATGTAGGGAGCTTTCAAAGACTGGATCGCATTGGTAATCTCAGTTTAAATACACAAATCCCCAGCCTCAATCCAATCAAAACTAATACTCACTCCCACACTCTCATACAGATTCTCAGCCAGTGTTGTTTGGTTCTGTCCCTACGAGATTTAATCCAGATTACCAGACATAAAGTCGAGTTTTAATCTGAATACTATCATCTGCCTTGTTCAAATACACATGCAAACACACACACTCCTCTAGGGGGTGCTACAAACCAGATGTTTCGGATGATTTTACATCGTGACAAGATTAGAGATAGTAAAAGCAGAGATGTGTGAGTTTTTGGGATAAATTTCAGTGTTAAATACGACAGCCGTAGTCCCTGTTTTTTAAAGAAGCAGTTTATGCTAGGTTACTTTTGTTGTCAGATGTTATGATTTTAAACATGTCATTTGAATTTAATCTTGAGTTTCAAGTGGATGAGTGTTTTCAAGTAGATATGAGCTATACTTGCATGAATAGAAATAGCAAATCAGTATAAAACGAACTGACTTGCCTTTTAAAGGCATATTTCAATGGCTGGTCTTGGTCTCTTGGTCTTGAAAATCCTTTTGAGAGCCGTTTTTCTCTTATTCATGAGTTCACATTTTTATTTAACACTTGTGTGAGATGAAGGTCTAGGGCTAAATACCCTCATGGACTGCTGAATTCATGAAGCCTAAAATATTAATACATAATAGAAATCAATAGAAAAAAAGATGACATTTCCCATAGCTCAGACTGTAGAGCATGGTGCTATACTTAAAAAAAAAAAAGAAGAAAAAAAAAGGTTTTTGAGGAAAACATTCCAAGATTTTTCTCCATATAGTGGACTTCAATGGGGATCAACGGGTTGAAGGTCTAATTGCAGTTTCAATGCAGCTTCAAGGGCTCAACATGATCACAACTGAGGAATAAGGGTCTTATCTAGTGAAATGATTGGTACTGGCTACAGTACGTAATGCGTGAAGTCGTGGACGCAGAGATAGTGCGAGATGAGCATTTGTGGTTATAAAAGTATATATTTTTCTTTCTTTTAGAAAATTACCAATCATTTTGCTAGATAAGACCCTTATTACTTGACTGGGATCGCCCTTTCAAACTGCCTTGAAACTGCAATTTGTAAGAAAAATAAATAAAAAAGACTAAATTAAAATAGGAAATGATATCATTTTAATAACATAATGCAGATCATAAATTATAAATAAGAAATAAATATGTGAGCATTACTGAGTGGGAGCAGAGTTGATTTTGCCTGGAGCAAAGAGTAAGTGTTTTGAAATTCTGAGTGTCTGTATTTTCTCTGGCTCATGGAATATTTCTCTCACAGTGTAAAATCTGGAATGGATTTGGAGTTACAGTACAGAACTGCTGGTACTCCAGTCCACTCACATACTCCGTTCCAGTCTGTGCGTTGCTTGGCAACACACAACATTTGATGGCTTTGGATTCTTTTGGAACTATTTTTGTTGGCAGAGAAGAATATACACTAACTAACTGGCCAGATTTTACTTGAAACATAAGTTTCTTGATATTAACTTCTGTGTTAAAGCAATGCTGACGTTGCTTCCAACATCCCACCACCACTCCAACAACATCTCATTCACAATTATGCATTTGGAAGATGCTTTTTGGAAGATGCGTTGCTACGCTCCAAAAAATCTGTAAAAAAATAGGGCACAGTATTAATATAAATTCATATCAAAGGGATAGTTCACTCAAAAATGAAAATTCTTCATTAATTACTCACCCTCATGTTGTTCCAAACTCGTAACCCTTTCATTCATCTTCAGAACACAAATTAAGATATTTTTGATGAAATTTGAGAGCTTTCTGACCCTGCATACTGTAGACAGCAACGCTCAAGGCCTTGAAAGGTAGTAAGGACATTGTTAAAATAGTCCATGTGACATTAGTGGTTCATTTGTAAGTTCATGAAGCTACAAGAATACTTTTTGTGCTCAAAGAAAACAAAACTTTCAACTTTTGAAAGTTGTTTTTCAACTGAAGAAAGAAAGACATCTTGGATGACATGGGGGTGAGTAAATAAAACAAAACTAAATAAATCAGTAGTATTTTAAAATATTATGATTTCAAACAACTGTTACATTTGAAATTATTTTAAAATGTTATTTATTCCTATAATGGTATTGAAACCTGAAATACTCTCAGCAAATGCATATCACGCACATCACCATGGCCAGACACCGGTCAGTTTCTTCTCAAATAGATGGTAAATATAATTTCCTCAGCTACATAAGAGGGAATGAGACATGCCTGGTCCAAGCTCACAGCTGCTGCGTGCTGTCGCCCGGCTTTCCGATGTCTTTTTGATTTGGTGTAAATTAGGCTGAAAATGAAATATTAACCTCCCGAGAAGCGGGGAGATTCCTTAATACGCTTTGATCCTTTTTCGGTGCATGTCTCTCCATGCCAGCCTCGTCAAAACAGCATTTAATTGAAGCACTTAAATGAAATTAACTACTGAGAGCACAAAGAGAAGACTTTTAGTTAGAGAGGAACAGGTCGTCAGCACACACTCAACTTATTAACAGGGAAAAAATGAAAAGGATGCACAGAATAAAATTGGTTATTATATGCAAATGATTTGGGCCTCGCATGTCAAAGCATTGGAGAAGAAGGCTATTAACGGTGTGAAAAAGAGAGATTTCTCCTGTTGTGTGTTTCATGCAAGTTTGGAATGAGTAAATGTCCCTTTAAGGTCTGTTTGCTGTTGTCACTAGCCACAATTGTTTGTAAGTGTTTTGAAATCATGTTATTGGTATTCTCTGTGTGTCTGACCCTGTGTGAGAAGCAGGCAGATATCTACTGTTTCTAATTCACCCCGACAATCCGAGTACACTATTCACTCCCTCTTCCTTGAACCCGCTCTGACCCGTCTCTTTTTCTTTCTGTCTTTTCCCTCGGCGCCTGTTCTTATACAGACCTTTGTGCTTCAAACAGACAGAGAGATTCGCCAAATCCTCCCCTCGTTTCTTTAGGCTTGTGTCACAGAACTCCCTCAGGCAGGACTTGACCTTGTGGCCTTTGGCTGCTAATGAAGGGTCTCATTCCTGTGCTGTGTCTGAAGTCTCAGCGTCACCTCTGCCTGTCTCATCCTCAGACAAGCCCGCCGGGTTTGTTCCAGCAGGTATGGCTATTGACCACTTATTGATCTGACATTGGGACTAATCTATCTGAGTCACATCTTGGATTCAATGACCTTTGGAAAGCAATAATTTAGAACCTGACCACACTGCCAAATTCAGCTGCTGGTTTATAGTAACGTAGTTGTTGTTCATGGTTCTTTTATGAGGTTAGAGGTGACCCTTTTGTGGGGGAGACGACAAAGCAGTTCTGCTTTTAAAGGGACCGCTTGTGAAAAAGAAGTGTGCTTAAAGAGATAGTTCACCAGAAAATTACAATTCTGTCATTCATTACTCACTCTCATGTTCCAAATCTGTAAGACCTTCATTCATCTTCGGAACACAAATTAGGATACACAGACAGCAATGCAACTGACACGTTCAAGGCCCATCAAGGTAGTAAAGGCATCACTAAAAGTCCACGTGACAGTAGTGTTTTATCAATTTTATGAAGCTATGAGAATACTTCCTGTGCAACAAAGAAAACAATAACAACTTAATTCAACAATTTCTTTTCTTCTGTGTCAGTCCTTAATTCTGTTGAATTTCAGTTTCATCAAAAATATCTTAATTTGTGTTCCAAAGATGAACGAAGGTCTTATGGGTTTGGAACGACATGAGGGCGAATAATCAATATCAGAATTTGAATTTGAATGAATATATTTTCATTTAATTGCAATTAACAGCAGGGTGGCCAGGTTTTCACAACAAGACCCGCTTAATTGCTACTCAAAACTAGCCCAATCGAGTTTCGAGGGGAGTCCTACATTAAAAATCGCATTCTGGAGGGTACATGTTTTTTTTTTTTGGCAGGGTTCCCTGGTAAAATTCGCATTCCACAGGATAAATATCACATTACTGTGATCGCTTCAACTCACGGACATGAAAAACATCCCGCAACAGTGTTAAAGTAGTCCAATTCCGCGACAAAACCGTGGACTTAGCAACACTGCTTAACAGACAATTACAGTATGCGGTCCTAAAACACTTCACACAGGTATATTCTATATGAAGTATATCATTAAGTTCACAAAAGGAGCTGTTTTGTAGAATATTTTTTGCATATCCCTTCCATATAATAAAAGTGGGGCTGTCAGCATCCAAAAAGCACCACAAAAGCATTAATGAACTATTAAAATGACAAATTTGAATTCATATATTTTCATTTAACTGCAATTAACAGCAGGGTTGCCAGGTTTTCACAACAAAACCCCCTCAATTGCTACTCAAAACTAGCCCAAACATGTTTCGAAGGAGGTTCCCTATTAAAAATTGCATTCCATAGGGTAAAATACACTTTTTTGGCGGGGTTCCCCTGGTCAAAAACATAGATTTTTCTTTTATGCCAAAATCTTTAGGATATTAAGTAAAGATCATGTTCCATGAAAATATTTTGTAAATTTCCTACCGTAAATACAGCAAAACGTAATTTTTGACTAGTAATATGCATTTTAATATGCAACTTTATTTGGACAATTTTAGAGGTGATTTTCTCAATATTTTGACCCTTCTGACCGGTTTTGTGGTCCAGGGTCACATATTCAGTTCGCACTTAGATATCAAATATATTATCAAGTTCACAAAAGGAGCTCTTTTGTAGAATAGTTTTTGCATATCTCTTCCATATAATGAAAGTGGGGCTGTCAGGATCTAAAAAGCACCATAAAAGCACTATTAAAGTCACCCATATGATTTAATGATGCACAATATTCTGCATCTTCTGTAGCTACTACATCCTTGTGCGACATTTGTGTGGGATTGTGTGAAATTTAATTTGTTATTCACTAAAAATCTTGTCTTAAAATGCTTGCCAGCCATGGTTACCATTCACTTCTATTGTATAAAAAGCAGCTTAGACATTTTGCTTTAAATGTCTCCTTTTGTATTTCACTGAAGAAAGTAATACAGTCAAGCAAGTTTAGAAAGACATGAGTGTGAATAAAAGATGACAGCATTTTTATTTTCCACTTTTTGATGTACAGAGAAAGCAAATGGTAATGACAGCTAGCAATCCTATATTTGGCTATAGGATCTCCGTGTTGTGTCTTACACATGGCCTTCAACTTTCATAGTATTATATTTACATCTACTGTACAATTTTCTGTCTAAAGTATAGTAGACCTCTGGTGTGCCACACATTTATAAACATCTGAACCGATACAGCAGCGTCTTTCATTTGTCTGCCCGTCCTGCATTTATCCATGCTGACACAGCTCTTCCGGTTACAGCAGAACCTGTCAATTAACTTCCATGGTGATGAATGACATGCTGGTTAAGTGATAGGCTGTGCTGCATTGCCAGTGCGATTATGTGGCCTCTTGGGCCCCTGAGTAAAAAAGCTGCTCAGCATCACAGCAAGGTATGGTGTGGCACAAGGCCCTTTACGTGCATGCATGGCATCAGGCAGATGTTAAAATAAAAAGAATGGCACTACAGGTACAACATATGAGCTGAGCAAACACGAGGACCCATGAGTGTGTGTGTGGACAGGTGTTCACTGTTGGCTGCTCTCTCTTACTAATTCGCTGCTAATTAATGGACTGTGTAATGAGATCATAAACTGATGTGTCAACAGACACGAGTGTAGAGGGGTGGATGTGTTACAACGCTCTTACAGTATCTCGACAGCAGATGAATGTCAATGAGTTACTGGTAGACTGATCACAATGGTGTGTGGTAGACTTTTGAGATTAACAGGGAAGTCCTCTTTTTTTTTTTTTTTTCCTCAGTCCAGATGCATGTTACATGTAATATACAGTTGAGGTAAAAAGTTTACACATCCCTTTCAGAATCTGCGTTCTGCAAATGTTAATTATTTTACCAAAATAAGAGGGATTGTTTATTTAGTACTGACCTGAATAAGATATTTCACAATAAAGATGTTTACATATAGTCCACAAGAGAAAATAATAGTTGAATTGATAAAGGAAAAACAATGCATTAAGAACCGGGGGGTGAAAACTTTTGAACAGAATGAAGATGTGTACATTTTTCTTATTTTGCCTAAATATCATATTTTTTTCATTGACTACTGCCCTTCAGAGGCTACAGAAG
>JAHKKF010500144.1:0-16933 GCA_019740295.1 Labeo calbasu
TATCTATCTAGATAACTATAAATCTCTCTATATCTATCTATCTATCTATCTATCTATCTATCTATCTATCTATCTATCCATCTAGATAACTATAAATCTCGCTATATCTATCTATCTATCTGTGTATCCAGATAGATAACTATCTATCTATATATCTCTACCTGTCTATCTATCTATCTAGATAGATAGATAGATAGATAGACAGATAGATAGGTAGATATATATAGATATATAGTTAGATAGATATAGAGAGATTTATAGTTATCCAGATAGATAGATAGATAGATAGACAGATAGATAGATAGATAGATAGATATAGAAGGATGCAAACTTGCCAGAGAAGCTTCTGATTTGACCTTAAATGACCCGACATAATTTCTAATATATATATAATGTAGTGATGAGGTGTTTTGTGTATAGCTGCATTTGTGTAAACTGTCTGAATTGTCTTGAATGTCTAATGAAAGTGAATGGATCCTCTGGCACCAGCTACTGCTTTGATCACAGCACAGCTGTGGCAGTCATGTTGACTTACAGTCAAAACGCAGTCAGATTCGCACTCATAATCAATCAGAATCAGAGCAGAGTTTAATAAAGACGCCCAAAATAAATGGTTTTAATCAGGCACAATGTGCATAACACATGTTAGCAGCGGCGGCCAGAGAAAGATGTGTTGGTGGTATTGCATGAAACTGATCAAAGACTTTATCAGCTGTAAATAATTAGCGCTTGCAGACTCACGGCTACGTGTTGTTTTTTTCCGAACGAAATGTATTTTTCATTTCACGCTCACTGCCAGCCTGTCAGGTTCTCCTAAACTTAGTTTCTTTATAGAGGAAGCTGGTTTTGGAAGCTACTGCCACTTTCCTTTCAGAAAATGACATCCAAATTCCAAGGTTTGTGGTGTCTGTTAGTTGTTTTATACCCCTGAATCTAGTCCTAGAACCGTTTAAACGTGCCTGGTTTAGTCCTCTCAGCATTTAGGAAGTGTTAGCGCAACTTTATGCCACAGTGGCAGTGATGGATGCCGAGGAAAGCAAAATGCGGTTTTGCCGGGCAAAGCATCGCCACACCCAGATCGCCACAAAGGAGCAATCCGGCAAACACAATTCCGACGGAAAGCACAGAATGGTGCAAGAGGCTATCATTTGCACGAAGATGAACGTACTTGCATGTCATATCGTGATCTGTGAGATCACAATGCGCGATGTGGACGGCCACACAGCGAGAAAGGCAGTAATGGTGAGGTCATGTGGTAAACGGTTGCCACTTCTGTCAGGATCGTCCATTAAATGGGAAATGCATCCAGTATTTTCAGTATCTGAGAGCCTGTCATTACTTGCAAAGTTCACAAGGGTTGCAGATTTTCTGAAAATTACATGCTTGCGTGGTTTAGCATCATTGCATATTCACAACCCTCTGCGGTGCACCAACAAATGAAACCAGGACCTTAAAGAACAAAGGCCGAGCGAATACCTAGGTCTGCGGTCGCGCTGTGAATTCAGCACAGACGAGACACGGTTCGGTCTGTTTTGGTACTTTCTGACCGTGGCCAAAGTGCGGCTTTGTGCTGTCTAGGGGTTCGGTTGCCCAGTTCTTTCTATGACCTTGCATTTAGTCATGCTGTGAGATTCACAGGATGCTAAAAATAAACGATTCAATATAAACACGATCAGGTTCCCTGCAAAACAAAGGATTTTTCGACTTCGTTGAAGTTGTTAATTAGCATGCAGTCCGAAACGTATTTTAAATGTTGCTTTGTTGCATAATTGGTCCACTTGTTTTCAACTAGTTTATAGTTCAAATAAGTGGAAAAGATTCAGTTATAAATACGAGAAAATTCTTCATATCTTAAATGATGTTGCATCACAAGTAAATTGATCTGTTTAAAAATATTATTATACTGTAACTGGAAAATTAGACAAACTTCCAAGCTTCAGATTTCTGCTTTTTAGTAAATGCACATATATTGTATAACTGATTGAAAAACAAAATAATTAAAAATAAATAAATAAATGAATTAAATGAATTTTATTAAACATAAAAAAATAAATTAATAAATGAAAATAATAGCTATTATTTTGTCTTGCTCAACAACTTTTGCATCATACATATATGGACCACAAAACCAGTCATAAGGGTTAATATTTTTTTTAAATTGAGGTTTATACATCATCTGAAAGTTGAATAAATAAGCTTTCCATTGATGTATGGTTTGTTGGGATATGACAATATTTGACAGAGAAAATCTGGATTCTGAGGGTGCAAAAAAATCTAAATATTGAGAAAATCACCTTTAAAGTTGTCCAAATGAAGTTCATAGCAATGCATATTACTAATCAAAAATTAAGTTTTGTTATATATTTGTGGTTGGAAATTTACAAAGTATCTTCATGGAACATGATCTTTAATATCCTAATCATTTTTGGCATAAAAGAAAAAGTGATAATTTTGACCAATAATAGGCGTTTTTTGGCTATTGCTACAAATATACCCGTGCTACTTAAGAGTGGTTTTGTGCTCCAGGGTCACATATTATTGTTTTATTCTACATGACCATATTTAAAACACCTTATACCTCTACCTCATACCTAAACTTTATCTTATTAACTATAAACCAGCATCAAATTAGGAGTTTACTGGGGCAAAAGTTGTAGTTAATAGTGAGTACTGGTTTCTAAACTAAAGCATAACTGAAATAACTGTTTCTAATAAGCACCTTGATGTTTCGTGACTCTGATCCCTATGTCCTGTTTTTTGTTATCTAATTTAACAATCTGGCCAAGACTAAATGTTCATGTCTTTCAGTCTTCAGTCGTGAAGAAATTATGGCTTTTGAGGAAAGATTTTTAGGTTTTTTTCTCCATATAATGGACTTAATTGGTTCCCCGATTTTGAACTTCAAAAATGTAGTTTAAATGTGGCTTCAAAGGGCTCTAAACAATCCCAGCTGAGGAAGAAGGGTCTTATCTAGCGAAACGATCTGTGTTTTTTTTTTCGGAAAATAAATTTTTTAATACTTTTTTAGCACAAAAGCTCATGTAGCACAGGGTCTGGGATGCACGTTTACGACTCTACGTACTATTGAATCACGTTGGAAGGTCATGCGGAACGTAGGTGGAACTACAGACCCAGTGTGTACAAAGTGAACACGCAAAGACTAAGAAAGTCCAAGTAAGTCAAACGCTGTTTACAAAGTTAACAAAAAGGTACAACGATGTCCTCCTCTCAAGTTGTAGGAGAAAATAAGAGTTTTTCACCATACTCAGTACACAAACGATGAACTTAGACGTGATTTGTAGTAGTGATGTGAAGTTCGGATCATTTTACCGACTCGGACCTTTGAGCCTCGTTCACCAAAATGAACGAATCTTTTTTTGAGTCATTTCGTTCACTTTTGCAAAATATAATTAAAATGTTACGTGTTACTTCCCTAACACATCTACTGCTTACACAAACATTGATTACACTACAAACAAGACAAAACTATAATGCTATAAGAAACAGAAAAAATTAATTCATTGTTTACCTGGGTCTTTAGTCTATGATTAGCTCACCTCACCTCTTATCTAAGTTTTCAGTTTGAGTCGTTCGATGAACGATGAACGATGAACGAACGACTCGAAAAACCCGAAGACTCGAAACAGGTGAACTAATTCCAGTATAGAACCTAATAGGATGTTGTACATGCGTGACTGAACGAATCACTCCCCGAGACGACTCGTTCTTCCCGAGTCAAATTAAAGATTTGTTCAAAAAAAATGAAAGGAACGTTTAAGCACTACCCAGTACTAATTCGTAGCACTGTGGACGCCCATCCCAGAGCCTGTGCTACACAAGCTTTTGTGCTTAAAAAGTATACAAATTTTTATTTTTCGAAAACAAAAATGATCGTTTCGCTAGATAAGACCCTTCTTCCTCGGCTGGGATCTTTTAGAGTCCTTTGAAGCTGCTTTTAAACTACATTTCAAAAGTTCAAAATCGGGGCCCCATTATATGGAAAAAAATCCTGAAATGCTTTCCTCAAAAACCACTTTATGACTGAAGACAGAAAGACATGAACATCTTGGATGACAAGGGGGTGAGTAAATCAGTCGTAAATTGTTGTTCTGGAAGTGGAGTTCTCCTTTAAGCCTTGTCTGTGAAACCGGCGGGGATCAATCTAACAATTCTTAAAAACAAGAAAATTTGCGCAAAATGCTCATTATGAATATGAGTGTTTGCAGCCCATGAGGATTTCGACTACCTAAAGCACTGCCTGAAGCACTTGTTCTTCGTCTTCTAGCAGTACAGGAGCTTCTTGTGTGGTGAGGACAGATTGCTGTAATGTACCCCTGTTTCTTTCTGCTTTCTGTCATTTTTGATGGTGAGATGCATGAAAATGTTGTTGTGAATAACACTGGCCGGTCGGGGAGTGTCTCTGGGTTGATGCTGGAGTTTGTGGTGGGGTCTGGGGCTGAGGTTTGGAGATGTTGATGGGCTGGGAGAGCAGCTGGCGGGCAGGCTGCTTGCCGAGGAGCCGTCCACATTTCCGTATTTTTAACCTTGCCTCATTCCGTGGCGAGTGCCATCAGTCACATACTGAGGCTGCTGTGCACTCCACATGAGCTCAACCACTGAAAGATCTGTCAGAGAAGAGTGGATTAGTTCAAGAAAACCAGAAAAACATGGTTTGTAGCGTGATTCGAGCTAAATAGGAGACCATTTAGATTAGTTAAAGTAAAAGTAACCATTATTGACATTTTTCAAAGGTTTCTCAGGTGACTTAATGAAGTTGTGCTTTATAGTTGTGCTTTTGTGTCATCATTTTTTGGAAGAATGTTGATAACCAAACTGTTTCAGTTCCTACTGACTTCCTTTGCATGGACAAAAATACTATGGAAGTCAGTGGGAACTGAAATAGTTTGTTTTTTATCATTCTTCTTCAGAACTTCTTTGGTGTTCAGCAGAAAGAAAAAAGCCATACAGGTTTGGAACAACACGAGGATGAGAAATTGATGACAGAATTATCATTTTTGGATAGCAGGTTGAATAATTTTGTCTAGAAAGAACATGATTCTGAACTTTCTTAAAGGGACAGATCACCCAAAAAAGAAAATGACCCTATGATTTACTCACCCTCAAGCATTCTAGGTGTACATGACTTTCTTCTTTCAGATGAATACAATCAGAGTTATATTAAAAAATGTCCTGGCTCTTTCAAGCTTTATAATGGCAGTGAATGGGTGTTGAGATTTTGAAGCCCAAAAAAGTGCATCCATCCATTACAAAAAGTACTCCACATGACTCCAGGGGATTAATAAAGGCTTTCCTTTAAAATTTTGTAAACCATATCTCTATCTCCATCTCTATCTTCTGTCATACGCACGTTGGATGACGTAGGATGTATGTGTGGCGTAAGCTGTCTATCTTTTCTTACCAAAATCCATCTATTTTTTAAAAGGCCTTTATTAACCCACTGAAGCCGTGTGGAGCACTTTTTATGATGGATGGATGTACTTTTTGGACTTTAAAATCTCATCACCCATTCACTGCCATTATAAAGCTTGGAAGAGACAGGAAATGTTGAATTTGTCTGAAAGAAGAAAGTCTTATACACCAAGGATGGCTTGAGGGTGAGTAAATCATGGGGTAATTTTCATTTTTGGGTGAACTATCCCTTTAATTTGATACATTAAGATTTATTTAGAGGAGAAACGCAAGTCTTTTTTTTTTTTCCAAAATAATAATCTGAGGAGATGTAAAGTCTCAATGTGCTTTCTATTTAATCCCACAGTCTAGGAGAAACATTGGAGATATTAAACAGATCTTATTTGTGACTTCTTTCCTATCTTTAAAAAAAATGTACACATTTTTACATACATCCTATAGTTTCTGCTATCAGTTCATTGTTTTTTTTTTTCTATGAATGCAGTCTGAAAGCAACATATCATAAATATATAGCTTATATACACACACTGTACATGACAAAACATCCTGTTTCAAAAACTAAGGCTCAGTGATCAAATAAACCCCCTATGTGGGTGTTTTCTCCACTGTGGGGCGCCCCATATGATTCATTTGCATGCAAACGGGGCATAACGGCGCCTCTGATCACCCGACACAAAGCAAACTCCGTCCACGTACAGTTTGATGTTACAATGTGTGTGTATACAAGGTCCAAACTGAGAGTATTTACACTTACGTCTCTGTGCCATAGGCAGGGATACGTCGGTAGACCACCGGGCACCTCTAAATCACCGAGGTTGGAGAAGCCAGGACCAGGGCCTTCGTCAGCAATCACCAATGTTTATTGTTCGAGGAGTGAGCGAATGCTCTGCGGGATCCCGGAGCAAACAAATACACCGCAGCCACGGCAGGGCATAAACACTGGCAGCCCCCCTCGCCCTCCACACAGGAAGCAGTTCTGCTGACGGGGGTGTGGAGGACAGCTGAAAACACACATGCCACGCTACGTCAACATTCACGGCCGCATATACAGACATGTGTCAAATTCAGGATATCCGAAGTGGTGGACTTCATTTCCTCAAGTCAGGAGACAGATTGCTGAAGTTCGTCCAAGATCTGACTGCTTAGATGGGAACTGCATGGTTTCTAGCTGGTCACTCAGCTGCTGAACCTGTTTACATGGGTAGAATATCACCTCAAAACATCTGAGAGATACGTTCGGAAATATTTTTGTAATGCATGCAATAACACTTTAAATCAGTGGTTCTCAATTAGTGTACTTAAAACCTCAAAGAGGGCCTCAAGATGACTCAAAATGATTACAAATGACACAAAATACCAGAAAAGTCAAGATATATCTCACTGTAACCCTTAAAATTGAATGCCAGAGGGTTACTGTACATGTACGTTCCCTCTGTGCCCTGTTTTCTGATGGCACCGGCGGTGCTGCCATTGGCTCGGGCCCGTCATTGCTGCTTGCAGCTATATTGTTTTTTTGACTATCCAGGGCTTTTTGAGGGCTTAACATGCTCAAAAAGTCTTGAAAATTGGCACACACATTGGAATCTGCGGTCATTAGGATGACGTAAAAATGGAGACCCGGGTGTGGCACAGGGGGTCTACAGCGCCCCCTGGAATACAGTCAGAAAATGTTAGATTTACTAAAGCAGACAGCATTTATTCAAGGAACAGTTAAGCTAAAAATAAAAATTTTGTCAACATTTACTCACCCTTTTGGCGTTCCAAAACTATGATGTTATTTCTTCCTTGGAAACAAAATTAAAAGTTATAATATTCATGCTGCTTGTTTCCATAAAATCAAAACATACAGTGACCAGTGGCTTTCAAGTTTCGTAAAGGAAAAAGCATCATAAAAGGGGACTTCTGTGGTATATGCAGTTATTTTAATACAAATATCAACAGGTATTTTTCACAATATTTTTTCTGCACTTTTGGCCATGGCTATATAAAATCAAAGAAAAGTGCCCATATACCAACTTCAGCCATCAGACGTATTCATTCAATAGCATAATTCCTGATTATGCCATAAAGGCCCTTTGAGGCTGTGATGAGGTTTCCTGTAAAAGTCTGGCATCGATTCAGACTGTTGCTCTGTAAAAGAATGGCGATTTAAAACCCAGAGCATTGTCTAAATTAATCAGAGATGATTTATGAATGTTTCTTTAATAAAAGCATGTTTCAGAAGCCCTGCCCTCTCATCTCCTCTCTGAGGCCCAATGTGGCGCCACGAGCCACAAGCTCCAGATGTGTTTCTCTCTTTTCTCCGCACCGTACCCCCACGACCACACGTCTGGATGGGCTCCAGGTGCCGACAAAAGGCCTGCCGACTCTCCACCACGCCTCTACATCTCCAAAAACACACGTGTGCGGTTTCCTCAGCAAGACTGATCAGTGTCACCCATAAAAATGAACACACACACGGACTCGCTTCAGCTCTGATGTGTGTGCTGATTCATAATATCTGAAGGAAAATATCTGATAAGTGTCTTGTTTTGACATCAATTTGTTTTGTTACAGCTATTTTGAATGGCAGCCAATGGAGAAAATGCTTTTTGCTCCAGATAATGTAGTTACAACATCCACCAGCAGAGGCTAGCTGGTCTGTTTTCAAGTCTACAATCTTTTTAAACTATTAGTTTGAAAAAAGAAGGTGTATATTTAGCACATTATGCAACTGTGGCCACAGTAAGAGAAACAATGGGTGGGTTTATGATGTGCTTTTATTACACCAGGGATTGTGTAATTTTGCCCATTGGCACATCGGCCTTGTGTGCTGGTGAGAGCGTGTGGGTGAATCACAAGAAACCCAAAAAACATGACAAGGTCACATGTCAATCAAAAAAAAAAAAAAAAGGCAAATGACATGGTTGTATAAAGAAGATGAAGCACCTATTTTTAGAAACATTAAACAGTTTGCACTGCGACATTTGTTTCATAACAATTAGGCACATTTTACTCCTCAAATGAGGATTAATAAGTAATAATTATTAATAATTATGAATAATAAATAATAAGAAATTGCAAGAATAAATCATATTAAATAATTAATAAATATTTTATAATATAATTATATTTTATTAAAATAAAATAATGTAAAATATTTGTATAATGATTTTTGATTGATGTCTTTTATAATATGTTCTAAAGCATGTTAGTCAGCTGATGCTGTATAAATGTGCTTTTTACACATTAACTTTGACTTTGATAATATGCATATTACATAATTATTTAATATAAAATATTATTTAAATGGTACAAATACACTTTTAAAGTGCTTACATACGTAATTTCCCTTATAAATGTTATAAAACATCCTTTATACAATTTCCTTTTTGATTCATTCAATTTAAAATAAACTGTTTTACACTGTGACTTTTTTCTTTGTTTTTCTCACAATTCTGACTTTATAACATGCAATTGCAATTGCGAGAAAAAAGTCAGAATTGCGAGATAAAAACTTGCAATTGTGAGAAAAATGTCAGAATTGCAAGGTACAAACTCGAAATTGTGAGAAAAAAGTCAGAATTGTGAGATTCAAACTTGCAATTGTGAGAAAAAAATCAGAATTGTGAGATACAAATGTGTAACTGCGAAAAAAAAAAGTCAGAGATTTTTAATCTCACAATTCTGACTTTATTTCTCACAACTGTTTATATCATGCAATTCAGAATTGTGTGGAAAAAGTCAGAAATGTGAGATATAAAGTTGAAACAACCTTTTTATTTTTTTATTCAGTGGCGGAAACAGATTTGCAATTTTTTTTTTTTAATTATTACATGTAAACACTGATAATCAGTGTTCGGGGTAATGCATTACAAGTAACGCAAGTTACGTAATAATAATACTTTTTTCAAGTAACTAGTAAAGTAACGCATTACTTTTGAATTTCTAAGAAAATATCTGAGTTACTTTTTCCCCCTTTATTGATTGACAAGTCTCCTGTCGGGAAAGTGGGAGTAAACATGATGTTACTGTATTTTAGTCTAAATGTGAACATGCATTAATTCATCTCACTTACAAAAAACAGATTCAGTATTCCTTAAGATATATAAAAACTGTGAAATGCAAACTCAGAATATGACGCAACCCTGCAATAATTAAATATGTTAAAAAAAACAAATATCCTTTATGTATTTAATCCCATTTTATCAACTAGTGTCTTTGCTGCTGACCTTCGATTATGCAATTTAACCATAGTAATAGGCAAAAAATTACTTTAGATTAAACTAACATAAGTGCTTCATTCTTTTATAGCTGAAGATCTCCTGCATAAATGTACTTTTCTTTCAGCCTGAGATGAATTCATTTCATTTTTTTTGTAAAAGAGCTTTTACATTAGAATTGTTTTATATTAAAAACAAAGAAGCAAGCTCTGCCTAGATTTAAAAAGTAACCCAAAAGTAACGCAAAGTAACGTAACGCATTACTTTCCATAAAAAGTAACGTAATTAGTTACTTTTTCAGAGAGTAGCGCAAAATTGTAACGCATTACTTTTAAAAGTAACTTTCCCCAACACTGTTGATAATGACAAGAAATATTACTCGGGCAGCAAATCGGCATATTAGAATTATTTCTGAAGAATCATGTGACAATGAAGACTGGAGTAATGATGCTGAAAATTCAGCTTTACATCACAGGAATGAATTATATTTTAAAATAAATTCAAATAGAAAACAGTCATTAGGAATTCTAATAATATTTCCCAGTATTACTGATTTTACTATAATTTTTGATTAAAAAAATGCAGCCTTGGTGAGCATAAGAGACTTCGTTCAGAAGTATTTACCCCTAACGTTTGAATGATATAGTGTAAATGACCTGGATGTGTCTCTGTGAGATTCATTCATGCATGTTAGTTTTACACAGAAGGGCAGTGGAAGTAGAAAGTAAGGCTTCCTTGTGCTACTAAATAGGCACCTTTACTCCTGTATTACCATAACCAAACATCGCAACCACAGGTATGAAATGACCTGCGTTTAATTCCCGCAGGCATTTCACACATTTTCTGATGCTTTCATGCCACAGAAAACCCAACTGTACTAGGATGATAAATGAAGTGTTGTTGCATCATTCTGGGGTTTGCTAAAATGCTCCCTGGTGACTTAAAAACAGAAACAGTGGTAGATCTTTTCTGCAGCCAACATACAACACAGGCCCGTCTTTAATGCAACCCAGATGGCCATTAGGTCTAATAACTCTGCGGTCGTCCCCGCTGGGGCTCACAGGAAAAGGAGTGGGAAGTTCTCGGGTCAGACCGTCCCTGGGCCGGACGCTGGCGGGCCTGTGGGTAGAGGAAGTGGGCGGGAGAAAGGGCCACATGTGCGTGTAGGCGAGTGTGGGCCGGCTACTGCAGCCGGTCGTGAGGACCGTCCATGTGAGGAGGACAAACGAACACTCATACCTTCACACAAGACATTGAGGGAATGGAAGAGAGGAGGTGAACGTGTGGGCGCTTTGAAAAACAGGAACGACTGACCGTGTGCCATTTCTGAGGTCGCGACTTTAGTCGAAAAGCCAAAGAAAATATTTGAGCCACGAATGAGTCTTCAAAATTCACACATGCAATGTGACTGGACATGCAAGTAAAAGCACTGCAAATAAGATTTAACTGCAAAATGCAGGATGTTGCACTCACTTCTTTGAAGTTCATTGGAAATATGGCGCTAAAATAACTTGCAAATGTCCGAGTCCAAACCGCAAACCACAATATCAACGATTATCTAGTCCAAACAAAACGTCACTTGTAAGTATCCCAAAAGTGAAGCACCTGAAATAACAGCAGCACTGGCTAAATGATTACCATATTCATACACGAGTGCTGCAGCGATGACATATGTTTGTAGGCCAAACAAAAGTTAGCATCACCATGGTTCTCTTGACAAAAACCCAACAGGATTTTTCCACTGACTTTTTGGATGGATTACTGCAGAAAATAAGCTTTGTGACCAACAAACGTTTAAGATTCTTCATGATAATCTCCACAAATGAACACAACTTTTATGTATGTTAAAGCCTAAATACAGTTCAAAGGTCAAAAGTTTACATACACCTTGCAGAACATGCAAAATGTTAAATATTTTTTTACCAAATTAAGAATCATACAAAATGCATGTTGTTTTTAATTTAGTACTGACCTGAATAAGACATTTTACATAAAAGACGATTACATATAGTCCACAAGAGAAAATAATAGTTGAATTTTAAAAAATGACCCCGTTCAAAAGTTTACATACACTTGATTTTTAATACTGTGTTGTTAATTGAATGCTCCACAGCTGTTTATTTATTTATTTATTTTTTGTTTAGTGATAGTTTAGACAGGGTGTAAACTTTTGAACAGAATGAAGATGATTTTTCTAATTTTGCCTAAATATCAAACTTTATTTATTTAGTACTGCCCTTCAGAAGCTACACAAAATACTTGCATGTTTCCCAGAGGACAAAATAAGTTCAAATTAAAAAGTTTCCACCCCCTGGCTCTTAATACATTGTGTTTCCTTCTGAAGCATCAGTGTGCGTTTGAATCTTATGTAATAGTTGCATATGAGTCCCTCAGTTGTCCTCAGTGTGAAAAGATGAATCTCAAAATCATACAGTCATTGTTGGAAATGGTCTGAATACACAAAAATGCTAAAAAACCAAAGAATTTGTGCGATTTTTCTGAATTAACATGAAATAATGTATGCATTTTGTATGTTCCCTCTTATTTTGGTAAAACAATTAACATTTTGCAGATTCTACAAGGTGTATGAAAACTTTTGACCTCAACTGTAATCACCAGTAGTACCATTACTAAACTACAACACAGTCCACTATTAAGTTTCCAACAACTCGTTCAGTCTTTATTAACAATAAGAGTGTGATAACGAACACAACAAGGCTCTGAAAGCAACTTGTTAGTAAATAAGTTTACCTGTTTAGTGTGATGACGTTTAGGTCCATTTAACCACTTATTTGCATTTTTTAAAACAAGTAAAAGCTTTAAAAAGGAGTATTACTGGTGCATTTTCCATCATATAGCATAAAATAGAAAAGTATCTTGAGCTTATGTGAACCACTGGCCTTGTTTTGGGCATTTAACCAAAAACCCATTGACTGGGATGCTGAAAAGCTAACTCATTTCCAGGTTTTGGCCTATAAAAACACATCATCCCTGCAGCACTCTACTGAGAATACTTCAAAGAATACCATGGAATTACCATGGTACATGTCCAATAAGGCTAACCAAATGCTTAATGGTCCATTTTTAGTCATTCTGGAGCTTGACAGATCCAGTCCTCATTCACTGTCATTGTATGAGAAAAAAAAAGAGGAAAAACTCCAGTGTTGAACAACATAAAGGTGAGCAGCTGGCAGACTATTTAGTACATTCTTTTCCTGTTTCTTTAAATGGTGTTGTTAGGTGCTATCAGAAGCATTTGTAGTATTTATTACCATTTTTAAACACTATAGACAATTCCTCCGCCAAGTAATCTAGTTCGTTAGCTGTCGACTGTTTACAGGTGACGCGCAACTTGATATGGCGCATTGATATGGAATTCGCGGTGATTTGGCTCATCCATCTGTAACTATTTTAATTATTCTGAAAATTGTAAAACTATTCATGTAAACTGGCATCTCTCATAGTGTTGTACACGTGTAAATAATATTTATACTTAATTGCCGGGCAGATGTTTACTACCACAGGGACTTGAGGCAGCAGCAGGGCTCATCTGCTCCTGTAGATGTTTTTTCCACACACTCAGCTCCAATCAATCACTGTGGCAGCGCATCCTGGTGAACAGATTTCACGGTCTGCTACAGTACTTATCTCCTGTGATGAGCTACTGACCGTCATGGATGAGCTGAAGCTGTTCCCAGAAGGTGTGGATGGCAACACGTCTTATCAACACACTTTCTGGGTGTTGTTGTAAAGACAATGCTGCCCCTGCTGGTGGCTTGATGTCTTGACAGGATATTTGTACAAGCATCATGATTTCAGTGGTGTACTACCGAACCGATTGTTTTTATGACTAATATATAACATATACGTAGCGAGTAAACTTATATGTCATATTTATCACTTAACGTTATCGTTTATTAAAACAAAAATAATACTTTGTCTCTATATGCTTTATAATATGTGACTCAAATGATGAAACGTCAAACAGACAAACTGTCCACAAATTCTCTTTACTGTAATGCATTTGAGGATTTAATCAGCATTATTTAAGTCATGACAACAAATACCATAATATATAAATATTTGTAATATTTTTAATGCAGTCTAAATTATCATTATTATTCTGCTATTCATGATATAGTATTATAGTAAGTACTTATAGTAAATAATGCATTATTTATTATATTTTCTGTTTTCATTTTAATTTTAATTAAAATTTGTTATTTTATTTATTTATTTTTTAATCTGTCTATATAGTTTTCATTATTCTTTTTCAGTGTAACCTCTAGTTCTAGTAATTTAAGTGCTTCAAGTCAGACTAAAAGAAAATGAGAAATAATGCCTTGGCAACTAGCTGAAATAAAATTGTTCACTTTTTCTTACTCTTTCTTGTTTTATTTTTTTTTATTTTATTATTTTATTTTATTGTATTTGTAATGTATTTTATTTTATATTTTATTTTAATTATTGTTTTTTTATTATTATTATTTTAAGCTCTAGTACTAGTAATTTTAGTGTTTCAAGTTAAACTAAAAAAAAGAGAAATAATGCCTTGGAAACTAGCTTAAATAAAATTGTTAACTTTTTCTTTTTTCTTTTCTTTTCTTTTAATTTATTTTATTTTATTTTATGTTATTTTATTTTATTTTATTTTATTTTATTTATTTATTTATTTATTTAAGCTCTAGTTCTAGTAATTTTAGTGCTACAAGTTAAACTAAAAGAAAATGGCAAATAATGCCTTGGCAACTAGCTGAAATAAAATGCTTATATTATTGTATTGTATTGTATTGTATTGTATTGTATTGTTGTATTTTATTTTATTTTATTATTATTACTATTATTATTTTAAGCTTTAGTACTAGTAATTTTAGTGCTTTCAGTTCAACTAAAAGAAAATGAGAAATAATACCTTGGCAACTCGCTGAAATAAACTGTTTACTTTTTATTATTTATTATTATTATTATTTTTTTTTTTTTATTATACTATTTACTCTTTATAATGCCTTGGCAGCTAGCTGAAATAAAATGTTTACTTTTTATTGTTAAATTAAATGTTCAATCATTTTATTTAATTATTTTTATTATATTATTTTTTGTTATATTTTATTGTTGTATTTTATTATTTATTATTATAACGCCTTGGCAATTAACTGAACTATTTACTTTTTTATTTTATTTTGTTTTATTTTAAATGCATTATTTTATTTTTACATTTTATTTACTGTTTATAATGCATTGGCAACTAGCTGAAATAAAATATTTACTTTTTTATTTATCTTTTCATTGAATTATTTATTTTAATTTTATGTTATTATTTATTATTTATAATGCCTTGCCAACCAACTGAAATAAAATGTCAAATTTTATTTTATTTTATTTTTAAATTTATTATTTTCGTTTATTGTTTTTTTATTTTAATTATTTTATTTTCAGTTAATGTTTTTCAAGTAACAAAACATGATTTTAATGGTTTTAGTTAGTTTTAACTAGTTAGTTAAAGCCAACTATTTTTTAGTTGAAACTATTTAGTTAAGTTAAAATTACCTAAATTATAACCCTGTACATAATATAACTTTTATTTCACATTAATGAGATTAAAATAAAATAAGATAAAAAAAAAAATAAAATAAAATAAAATAAACAAATAAATAAATGGCCAATAAATAAACAATGTGTTCTAAAACACACTGGGATTGGGGGAAAAAAAGCATTAAAGTCCTTTCAGTCTCCAGTGTTTGACTTTATTGGATCTTAACAGGGCTGGTGACATTAAACTAGCAGGTTCTGCATGCAGCACAGCAAAACTGTGTAAAATCGGCACTTATGAAAAGGTATAAAATTGCACATTCGCAGAACAGCCACATTCCTAAATCAGAATCAGATGCAAAAACACAAATATCAGATGATCAGTTCACAGACCAGCAGTGACACATATAGAAGCTTGGCACAAATACACAATGCAATGCAGACAATTTACAAGTCATGTAAAAAAAAAAAAATACATATCTTGCATTGAGAAATGTAGCAAAGACCATCCATAATAATGCAATACATCAAAATAAATGTCCTTGGGTCAACAGTAGGCAGCAGATCAACAGATAATATCAACAGGCATAAGGTCACATGACAGTCATTAAGTTTGCAGGTAGGTTTTTAATTAAAGCTGCTCTGTGATGAGGCTGCGTTCTTACTGAAGGAGGCTATCTGACACTCTGTGACATGTGCAGCGGCGTCAGCATCTCCTCAAAAATGGCTCCTTTTACATTGGAGCCCCGCAGGTTCGCTTCCTGAAGGTCACAGCCGGACAGATCACAGTTCTGTTTGACAAAAAAACATAGAAGTGAAAAACACAAGAAGGACATGACAAACCATACAGAACGATTCTGAAACGAAACTGATGTTTTCTCACCTCCAGATCAGTTCCTGCCAGCGTGGCCCCCCGCAAGTTACAGTTCTTGAGTTTGGCGTTCTTCAGCGTGGCCACGCGGAGGTTTATACCCGTCATTTGACTGCCCTCCATATCCACCCCTTTCAGATTGGCTCCTAGAAGGAAATGACAGGCATTACATACTGGGAATAAGAGATAATATCAAGAGAAGGAGAAGTCGAGTGTGCTCATTTTACCCTCTAGATTTGCTTTGAGTCCTGCGGGATCTTCAAAATTACAGCCTTTGAGAGACGCCCCTTCTGCATTGGTACAAAGCATTTTCACGCCCTGTAAATTGGCACCCTGGGAAACACATGCAAAAAGACCAAATCAGTGTCACAGATAGACATAAATGCTACAATGAAATGGAGCAGTTAGTGTGAGTGGGTGAATGAATTTGATTTTTTGTAATATAGTAGAATATTTTTGTAATACAATATATATATAATTTAAATGATGCCAAGAAATACCATAATAAATATACTACTGTTCAAAAGTTAGGTCAGTCATTTTTAAGAAATTAATACTTTAATGATTCGGCAAGGAAGCATTAAATTGATTAAACGTGAAAGTAAATGTTACAAACAATTCCTGAAAGAATCCTGAAAAAAAATGTACCACAGTTCTCACAAAAATATTAAGCTGCAATGTTTTCAACATTGATAATAATCAATTAAAAAAACGTTTAAAATGAAGAATTAACTCTTAGAATCAAGATTTGCCATTTCAGGAAAAATAGATTTCAAAATATATTAAATTATAATTATATAATTTTGTTTGACCAAATAGAAAATTGTTGAAAAAATTATTTAAAATTATAGTAATAAGATCTTGCTTACTTTAAAATAAAATAAAATAAAAAATAATAAAT
>JAHKKF010500146.1:0-10504 GCA_019740295.1 Labeo calbasu
AGTTATTTTTGTAGTTCCTCGAGTTTTCTCTCTGGCTCCTCATCTCACAGCAACCATAACAGAAGATGACACCCAAAACAAGTCGGTGCACATAGCGTCAGCCAAGCCGCAGGCTTTTCACATCATGTCTACTGCTCCTGAGTCTGCACCCATCACGACCGCCCTACCAGCCGCTGTTCCCACCAAGTCAAGTCATGGCACAGCTACTGTTTCTGCAAGGTCAAGTCACGTGACTACTGCTGTTCCTGCACAGTCAAGTCACGTCACAGCTGCTGTTCCCGCAAGGTCAAGTCATGTCACAGATGTTGTTCCTGCTAAGTCAAGTTACATTGCAGCTGAGGTTCATGCGACAGGTCAAGTCGCAGCTGTTCCTTCAGAACCAAGTCAAGTCACAGCAGCACTTCCTGAGTCAAGTCAAGGCACAGCTGTCCTTCCTGGGTCAAGACAAGACACAGCTGCACATCTTGAATCAAGTCAAGGTTCCGAGTCAAGTCAAGTTGCAACTGTGTTTCCCGAAACAAGTCAAGTTGCAGCTGCGTTTTCCTAAATCAAGTCAAGGTTCCGACTCAAGTCAAGTTGCAACTGTGTTTCCCGAAACAAGTCAAGTTGCAGATGAGTTTCCTGAATCAAGTCAACGTTCCGAATCAAGTCAAGTTGCAGCTGTGTTTCCCGAATCAAGTCAAGTTGCAGCTGTGTTTCATGAATCAAGTCAAGGTTCTGAGTCAAGTCAAGTTGCAGCTGTATTTCCTGAGTCAGGCCAAGTCAGAGCTGTCGTCCCTGAGTTCCCGGCCAAGAAGGCTGCTGTTTCTGAGTCCCCGGCCAAGATGGCCGCCATTCCTGAGTCCCCGGCCAAGATGGCCGCCATTCCTGAGTATCCGGCCAAGATGGCCACCAAGCCTGAATCTCCAGCCAAGATTACAATAATGAACATTATGGACTTGGCAATCCCAGTGGAGTTCACGGCTCCAATTCTCTCCCCTGATCTGCCCAGCCTTCCAGAGCCTCCGCTGGTTCCGCCCAGCCTTCCTGAGCCTCCGCTGGTTCCGCCCAGCCTTCCTGTGCCTCCGCTGGGTCCGCCCAGCCTTCCTGAGCCTCCGCTGGAACTGTTTATACGGCCATGGTCTCCTGAACTCCCTGATCCGCCATGGCCTCATGAACTGTCTGTCCGGCCATGGCCTCCTGAACTCCCTGATCTGCCATGGCCTCATGAACTGTCTACTTGGCCATGGTCTCCTGAACTCCCTGATCCACCATGGCCTCATGAATTGTCTACTCGGCCATGGTCTCCTGAGCTCCCTGATCCACCATGGCCTCATGAACTGTCTGTCCAGCCATGGCCTCCTGAACTCCCTGATCCGCCATGGCCTCATGAACTGTCTGTCCGGCCATGGCCTCCTGAACTCCCTGACCCACCATGGCCTTATGAACTGTCTGTCCAGCCATGGCCTCCTGAACTCCCTGATCCGCCATGGCTCCCTGATTCGCCCTGGAGGCTTTCCCTGGCTACTACGTTCCTGTCCCGTATCAGCCTCCAGGGTGCCCGCCCTCCCTCCCCGGTTGTATTGTTACGGTGCGGGACACACCTACCGGGAGGGGGGTGTAATGTTACATGTCTCCTTGAGTTTCTGTTTATTGGAATGTTCTGTTTTGGTTTCTTCCATTGTCTCCCTCTGTTGTTCTGTTGAATTTGGTTTCTTCCTGATTATTGTGTTCACCTGTCCTTGTAATTAGTCACTCTTTGTAAGTCGTTTGCTCCTGAGTTTCATTGTGTCGTCTTAATGTTAATTTTGATTGTGAGTTTCTTGTATCGCTGTTATGAGTAATTAAATACGCTGTTTGAGTTATTTCTAGTTCCTCGAGTTTTCTCTCTGGCTCCTCATCTCACAGCAACCATAACAACTACATTTTGGTATTTTATAATGCCTAGTCATACTTCTGTGGATATTTTGGTGAAAGTAACTCAAAAGTAGTGTAACGCATTACAATTCAGATACAGTAATATTGTAATGTAACTAACTACTTTTAAAAGACAGTAACTAGTAATATATAATGTATTACATTTTGGAAGTAACTGGCCAACACTGTTATTAATACTTCTAAAACCAATGGCCTTGACAGAATCCCCTGAAACCGACAGAGGGGGCTGCATTATTGAACAATATTATTGGGGAGAGAAGACGGAAAGGCCCATTCATTTAAGGAAAGTAATTCATAAGTTAATTCTGCCATGAGTTATGATCATTTGATCCTCTAGAGCAACTCCAACCCTGATCAAACACCTGAACACCTGAACTACTACTCAAATACTACTAACATTATTCAGGTTGTCATTTCTGATTATTGTCATTGCCGTTCTATTTATGTTTTTGTGTTTTGTGTTTACCGTATGTTGTATGTTTTGCACTAATACTAATAATAATAATAAAAAAAAATACACCTGAACACACTAATCAGCGTCTTCAGGATTACTAGAAGGCTACAAGCAGGTGAGTTTAATCAGGGTTGGAGCTAAACTCTGCACGGACACCAGCCTTCCAGGACCAAGTTTGCCTATGCCTGCTCTAGAGCCTGGACCGAAGATGCGAGTGAAAAGAGATGCTTGCAGGATTATGCACATTGCAAATCTGAGGTGACTGAGCCAGGATGGAAGATCACATTTAGAACAATGTGGGCTAGCTATGAGGGAAGATGCAACTAGGATTATTCTGTTGATTTTCCCTTTGGCAGAGAAGCCTGGAAATTGACTAAATCGAAATGGATGCCCATGAATTCTGATGGATTTGGCTGGGCATAAAATTTTCTTCTGTGTGATGGGAATTCCGAGCTCAGCAAAAACTTTTTGGACTGTTAGGATATTTGTGGCTGGGATAGTGTGGGGCTGATTAATCAATTATCAAGTGTTACTTTTCCGAGAACTTCCTGATGGCAACTACGATAATAATCATCCCAATTCAGGAAGGAAATTGTCAATTTTGGAGCAAGAAACCCAAGATTAATGATCAAAAACACAACACATCATGACAAAAACCAGGTCAAAGACCTCTTGACCATTTGTTGCTCACAGAACACATCCTCACATGTGGAGAGAGACACATGTGTGTCTGTATTTTACAAATGTGGTTTGCACCAAAATGATCTTAAAAGGACTTATTAACGAATATCAGTCCATTGCATAACTCTTGCATATTATGTATGTAACCCACACATTTGATCATGTTCTAATTACTCATTCAGGTTGTCCACGGGTCCTTAAATAACAATTTCCTAATAATAGGCCTTAATAGTCTTAAAATGTCTTAAATCCAGATTCGATGGGTCTTAAATATTTTTGATAACATTACCACTAAAATACCTTCAGTCTGACAGACCTAATGACTGTTTACAATCATTAGACAGACAGATTTATTTTATTTTTTGCGACAAGGATCACAGAAGTATAGCACATTCTCCAACCTCCAAGCAACACTAGGCGGTGTTTTGTTACTGAACGATTCAGCAATTTGAACGAGTCAGCTGAATGAATGACTCACTTATTAAGTGACTTACCCCCACCTACTGGTAGTTTAGTATGTTCTCCCCAACATGTCTTATTTGCATATTCATAAATGTATTTAAATTATTAATCTCATAACATTATTTATTGCAGTTGTAATTTTGCAGTGTAAATTAGAACATATTGATATATTGTAATAATTTTACATAAAAAGGTTGTGTATACATTTAATAAGTTTTAGAAAAAGGGCTTTATAAAGGTGTAGCACGGCCACATAAAGGGAGCTAGTTATACAGCTGTTAAAAAAAAACTAATGTGATTGTTGATGTGTCTCAGCTGTGTTTGTTGTCCCTTGGTTTGTATTGCCCCGTTGAGTGTTTGTGAATATGTTTGCTCTCGCGAGAGTTCCGCCACGACGCGTCTGGGAATCCCCTGACGTCATCTCAGTCACCTGATTTCACACTTCCGATAAAAGAAGCCGGCTTATCGGCGTTCTGGAGCAACGTTTGCCCGGCAGTATATAACGATCGATCACATTCATCACTCTTTGCTGTCTACGTCTGTGACTCGTTAACCAAACTGCAGAATTATAGTCTTCGTCAAAATACTTTGTTTTGGCTTTACTGATTTTGGACTCTTGCTTCTTGGGGATTCCGTCACAGGACAGCGCTGTTCCTCATCGTGCTCCCGGACTCAAAACGCTTCACCGGTGAGGCCGATTCAATACACACATACACGTAAACAACATTGGACTTAAAGGACACTAGAAAACGCACACACATTCATTTATTGTAAATATTGTATATATTGTGTTTCCTGTTGGTGTTTTTTTTTTTTTTTTCTCGTTTGCATTTAATATACTTTGCTTTGCATTCACTGTTAATAGCCATGAAGTTTTTTTTTGTGAAACTGGTTCAAACTATCCAAGTAGGGAGGGGAAAGAAAAATTCTTTATTTGTGTAGCCTGCCTTTTAGGCTGAGCGTTACAAGGTAAATAAAAAGTAAAAATTTTGTGGCAACTGATTGTTTCAAACGTACTGAGTACAACTAACTTGAGTAATATCTTTTATTGAACAATTTTCTTCTTTAAATCATTTAAGTTTTAAAACTAATAGTTGTAAGTACTCTGAACTTATTTCAGTTCCAAATATATACATTGCAATTAAGTGATTAATTAGCATTAGTGATGAACACCTGCTGTTAACAAACAGAATTACTGAATGAAAAAGAAACACAAGAACAACTGACTTTAGCCACAGCCTTAGATGAAATCAACTGAAATAGAAGACAACAACTGTACAAACAGCATTACCAGCTCCACTTATTAATAATCAGACTGACTTTATTTCTGTCAGACGTCTACAGAAGATCTGATTGAGAATTAACAGAGGTTTAGATGTTAATGATTTATAGTTCCATTTGAAGTAACCATGATAGTGATCAGTGTTTGCTTTAGTGTTTGCGCTTGACCCTTGAGGTCATCACTTCAGTTCTGTAACTGTGAGTTCATAAAACAGATTTTTATGACACAAAAGCCTAAAGAGCAGGTGTCAGTAGTTATGTATTAATAACAAAAATCGTCATTCAGTTGTTTAATTCACTGATCTTTTCCAGAGCCTAATCTTTAGTTAAACGGGAAATGTATTACAAATTTTATGTTCATAATAACAGAAGGGAGAATCTACAGTGTATAAACCATTGTCGTGACAATCAAATTTTAAAAAGCTTTACAGTATCATGCTGACTCACACAGACATCAGTAATCAGCATATGAACCTCAACAATGGTAAGCTTCAGATAAACCTCTGAACATCACAAAACAAGCAACTAAAGTCATAACAAAAACATAAACGAAAATAGACAATTCACATATACTTTTTATTCACGCAGCAGTGCATTCTGGGAGCCATGGATGTTGTACATGTCCATTTTATTATAGTCAATAAAACATCTTGGTTACGTATGGTTATCCTTGTTCCCTGATGGAGGGAATGGAGACGTCGTGTCGAGTGTGCGACACTAGGTGTCGCTCTTGGGAGCCCAAACACCTCTGACAGTTTTAAAAAAAAGGCCAATGAAATTGGGTGTGCAGAATTTGCATAGCTGGCCACGTCCTGGGCATCCAGGTATAACTAGGGCAGCGCATGCTCTGCTCACTCATTCTGTTCTGAGGAGTCGAAGCGTCTCAACTCACTCAGAGGCGGTCCAGAGTTGTGGCATGAGGACACAACATCTCCGTTCCCTCCATCAGGGAACGAGGGTTACCGTATGTAACCGAGTCGTACACTCCGTCTTGTGTCGAGTGTATGACACTAGGGGTCCCTATATAAGCACGCCACAACTCGGACCACGTCATGAGTGCTCGGGCGCACATAGTAACAAGCCAAAGTGTTAACATAAGTGCAGCTCACCTCTTCGTGACCTTCCAACGTCCAAGAACTGACCTGTAACAGCAGTGTCCTGCAGCCGAGCCTTTCCTCAGTGGAGCGGCTGAGTGTCTTGAGAACGTTGGATAAGTGACTGTTTCCCGTAGGAAAAAGGCACTACGGAGATCACAACCTGCCCAGAGGGGGGGTGTATAAAGTGAATATCATTAGTGAAGGGACCTGAGGTGGGCCCCACCTTAGGGGAGACTACCAAAACTCAGAATCTAGAGACAGGCATGTCTCAGGGGACATCATAGCACAGAGAATTATAGGTGAAAATTACACACATGGGGCCACATGAGGAACCACTACATATGGGGCATAAATCCAACCAAGAGTTAGCAAAGTAATCTTACCTTGTGTTGGATTCTTGTAGCGAGTTCCTCCACTAAACCCAGCTACCTCCAGAAGTGCCAAGTGATGGAGAAGATGTTCAGGGCTCACGTCAGGAAACCTAGTGAAACTAGAGAAGCGTAATCACCGTGAGGGGAAGCGCCTAAGCAAGCACTACACCAAACCAGAATGCTGAGTCGAAAAGCTTGTGTTCAAGACTCTAGCAGATACTGGTTGTAAAATCTGGCGAGTGTATTAGGTGTAGCAGCTCTGTAGATGTCTGTTAAAGAGGCCCCATTCGCAAGAGGCAGCGATGCCCCTGGTCGGGTGGGCTCTCATTCCCAGCGGGCAGGGTAAGCCTCTGTCCTGGTAGGCCGTATGGAGCGTATCCACAAGTCAGTGGGAGATCCTTTGTTTGGAGACAGCCTTCCCCTTCTGCTGTCCTCCATAACAGACAAAGAGCTGACCGGGACGTCTGAAGTGCTGAGAACATTCCAGGTAAATGCGTAGGACACGTACCGGGCATAATAAGGTCAGGTTGGGGTCATCTTCCTGGGAAGGAATAGCTTGCAGGATCACCACCTGATCTCTAAGGGGAGTGGTGGTTACCGTGGGCACGTATTCAGGCCAGGTTCTCAGAACAACGTGAGAGGTTACCGACCCGAGTTCCAGGCACGAATGTTGACGGAGAGAGCTTGAAGATTTCCCGCTCTTAACAGAGGTGAGCGAAGTCAGGGAAGCCGTCTCCATGGAGAGGGCACAGAACCCACCGACTGCAGGGGCTCAGCAGATCTTACTGTAGGCCAGAAGGACCACAGACAGATCAAGAGGGGATGTGGTGCAACCAGGGAGGGTTCAACTTCCGGGCACCTCTAAGGAATCTGATAACAAATCGTGTCCCACCGATCTGCCTTCTACCAAGTCTTGGTGGCTGTACATGGACCTGGGTGTAGAAGCAGAAAGGTGCCTATCCAGGCCTCCTTGGGGGAGGGATAGCACAGATTTGATGCCGCAACTCCGTGGGTTCTACCCTTAGGAAGAACGCCTGCACCATTTCCAGGACATGCCACCGCCTAGTGGAGGGGGCTCAGACCTGCATAAGGTGCTTACCACTGCGGGTGGATGGTTTCTGGGGACTTCCTGGTCGCGTCCAGGGACCATAGAAGGAAGTTCCAGAGATCTGGGTGCGGGTGCCAGATTGTGCCCTTCCTCAGAACCTCCTTCCTCAGGGGGACGTGTCAGGAAGGAAACGATGGTAGGAGTACGAGCTCCGAGAACCATGTTCCGGTGGGCTGAACAGGGTTACCACGAGAATCTGTTCTGAGTCATTCCCGACATTGCACCGTGTCTGTGCAATAAGGCTCACTGGGGGATAAGCTGCTCGGTCAGCTGAATGCCAATGGATCTGAACCGAGGACTTTTCGGTCAGGCCGTACTGCGGTTGGCAATGAGTGGATTCTGGTGAGGCAACGGATCTACCTGTGCCTGGCCGAATCGACTCCAAAACAGCTGGACCGTTTGAGGATAGAACCTCCACTCACCGTCGGTACAGCAGCTTGACCGTGGCTGAGGATGCCATATGCCCCAGGAGTCCTGGTACATAAAAGGGGGGGCCGCTGTACTGAATCTGACTGCTCTCACACACTACAGCACTGACTATGCACAGTCTTAGGCAAGACGTGAAGAACAGTGACCGATTCCACAGAAAGAAAAGAGAAACTCTGTACTGAGGAGAGTTTACTCTTTTCCCAGATGACCTGAAGTCCCAATCGAGCCAGGTGGTTGAGAACCACATCACTGAGAGTGCAAACCGAACCTCGTGAGTGTGCTAGGACCAGCCAGTCACCGAGATAACTGAGAATGCATATGCCCACTTCCCAGAGGGGGAAAGGGCAGCCTCCGTGACCTTCGTGAAGGTGCGGGGCGACAGGGATAGGCTGCAGGGAGAACCTTGTACTGATGAGCCCGACCTTGAAGACCGAGTCTTGGAAGGATCAAGTCATCACAGTACGCGTCCTTCAGGTCCAACACCACAAACCAATCTTGAACCCTGACACACGAAGGAATGTGTGTTCAAGGGTTAATATTTGAACGGGAGCTTGAAAAAGGGCCTGATTCAAAAAACCTCAGTTTTAAGATCGGTATGAGTCCACCACCCTTCCTGGGTACAATGAAATAGGGGCTGACAAACCCCTTTCTTCATTTTGGCTAAGGGGATAGGCTCTATCGCACCCTTTCCCATGAGGGCTGCGATTTCCGCTTGAAGAACCACAGCATTCTCGCCCTGAGCCGATTTGTAAGAGAATGCCATAGATCTTGGCGGATGCCTCTCAACCTGAGTCGCGTAGCCAAGTCAGGTAGTTCTGAGAAGCTAAGTGGAGGGATTGGGGCCCAACATCTTGGGACTCTGCTAGCAGTCTCAGAGGAACTATACCCAACGTACCTGGAGTGGGGATGTCGTGGCTGAATAGAGCAAAGGGTGCCGTGTTTGGAGAAGAAAGCCCCAAGAAACACAGGGTATCTTTGCCAACATGCAGAGAACCAGGTAAGTGCCCAACACATCCTGGTCTGCAGACTCAGCATCTGGCCGTCACATGGAGGGCCATCACTGTAAGATAACCTAGAGGGGGGACACTCTTACTGACCAGGCAGTGACTGTCTGCGGAAAGACAGACGGTCGGAATGGGTTATGCTGAATCGATCTCTCATCCCCGGGTCGAGAGTGGATCTGGGTAGGTCAGTTAGCCCACGTCCTCTGGGTTGCTCGTCTGAGGAAAACTAGTTCAGTTTCCTGTGGGTTATTTAAGTTTAGTTAGTGAATAAATTAGTAAAATTTAGTGAATGAATAAATGAGTGCATTAATTTCATTCTCTGGCTTAATGGTTCCAAATTTTGTTGTTGAAGAAGTTAAGAAAGCTAAGATTTGCCTTCATCCAATTCCATCTCGAAAATGCATGGGTACTACATCTCACCCCAAACCTGCCACCAAACCCTTCACTTCCCTGGACATTGAGACCATATATCTTACACTCCAGAGGTCATTCCAGTCCCAGAATCCGCTCCAGTTTTCATGCTCCTGAGACAACACAGATCTTAAGGTCACCACAGACCACGTCAACTAGATAAGCCCCAGAGATGGATCCCCAGTGAAGACCTCGTCACCTAGACGGTTATCGGCACAAGACCACAGGAACCTGACGAGTCCTCAGCAAAATCGGACTTTGCTGCAACATGGAACAAACTGCTGGTTCATCTGGCCAGAGGAGAACTGGCCCCAGCCTGGTTTCTCCCGAGGTTTTCTTCTCCATTTCTGTCACAAATGGAGTTTTGGTTCCTTGCTGCTGTCGCCTCTGGCTTGCTTAGCTGGGGACACTTAATTTCCAGCAATATCATATACTAGGGGTCTTCAACTAAAACGGCTCGAGGTCCAATAATGAACCCTCCTCATCAGCCGAGGTCCGAACAATTATATATAGAAACAACTGATGGTTTTTGCGAGACCAGTGTATCTGCAGGATATTTAAGCTTAAATTGTAGACTTTGAAGACCTTTAAGACCTGCACAAAATAAATAAATAATTAAAATGACTATAAATGCATGATTTGCAGTTCAGATGCAGGTTTTATTAAATGATAATTTTCACATTTCAATCTTTAAGAGTCAAAATTATAAATTCTTATATTAATTTAAATGATTATTATCAATCAAGTATCATTTTAATTAAATAACATATAAATATATTTTACTGCCTTAATTGTTTAAATTTTCTTTAACGACTTCTTGTCGATCCACCAGTTCGCATTTACAACTCTGGGTGTTTGCTGCTTAAAAACATGGTTTAATTTCACGTCAGCAGATGTTCGGGCTGATTGAAAATGGAAGATCATTCTCTTCCAGCAGGTGGTGCTTTCAGAATGGCAGTTATTCAGTGGATAGCCTTTTGAAGTTTCACCGCAATTCTTGCCTTTAGTCCCCACATTTAATATCACCTGAAATCATAATTAAGACTTTCTCAACCCTTATTAACCCTTAACCCTTATGGTGTGATTCTGGAGTCAGACCTTAGTTTCAGTACTCATGTCAAAGCAGTAACTAAATCAGCATACTATCATCTCAAAAACATTGCAAGAATTAGATGTTTTGTTTCCAGTCATGACTTGGAGAAACTTGTTCATGCCTTTATCACAAGCAGGGTGGATTATTGTAATGGTCTCCTCACTGGCCTTCCCAAGAAAACCATTAGACAGCTACA
>JAHKKF010500159.1:0-15131 GCA_019740295.1 Labeo calbasu
CGGTTGTTAGGGTGTTTCGGGTGGTTGTCGGAGTGTTGCTATAGCTACACGGTTGTTAGGGTGTTCAGGTGGTTGTCGGAGTGTTGCTATAGCTACACGGTTGTTAGGGTGTTCGGGTGGTTGTCGGAGTGTTGCTATAGCTACACGGTTGTTAGGGTGTTTCGGGTGGTCGACGGAATGTTACTATAGCTACATGGTTGTTAGGGAGTTTTTGGTGGTTGACAGAGAGTTGCTATAGCTACACGGTTGTTAGGGTGTTGCAGGCGGTTGTTAGAGTGTTGCTATAACTACACGGTTGTTAGGGTGTTTCAGGCGGTTGTTAGAGTATTGCTATAGCTACACGGTTGTTAGGGTGTTGCAGGCGGTTGTTAAGAGTGTTGCTATACCTACACGGTTGTTAGGGTGTTTCAGGCGGTTGTTAGAGTGTCGATATAGCTACATGGTTGTTAGGGTGTTTCGGGTGGTTGTCGGAGTGTTGCTATAGCTACACGGTTGTTAGGGTGTTCGGGTGGTTGTTGGAGTGTTGCTATAGCTACACGGTTGTTAGGGTGTTTTGGGTGGTTGTCGGAGTGTGGCTATAGCTACACGGTTGTTAGGGTGTTTCGGGCAGATGACGGAGTGTTGCTATAGCTACATGGTTGTTAGGGAGTTTCAGGTGGTTGATGGAGTGCTGCAATAACTATATGGTTGTTAGAGTATTTTGGGTAGTTGGAGTATTGCTATATGGTTGCTAGAGTATTCTGGTGGTTGTCATACTGTTGCTGGACAGTTGCTACAGAGTTTGGGTTGTTCCTAAAGTGTTGCTGTTTGGTTGCTAGGATATTGCTATGCTATGCTTTAAATTTGTCTATGTGACTATGGGACTTTTTCACTTATTTAAGTCAGTTTATTTAGAAAAGAAACAGAACATCTCTCCTTAACAAGTCATGTCATGTGTTTATTCATGTCTGTAGAACAAACGCTGCAGGATGAGTTTGTTCAAATCCCAAAGCCTAATTATCAACTTTTCAAATAGTGATGGTTGCCTCAGCAAACACCTCTAATTAAGTATGATTCATTATTGTAAATGAGTAGTTTTTTCCTTGGGGAAAAAAATTATTAAATATATAATTGGTTGCACTATATGATGGCATCAGTCTGTTTTGTCATGAAATTGTCTTTCTGTTCATCACCAATCCACATCCATATTAATTAAAAACATATTTGACCAGAGTCACATATCATATGTTTAGTCATTGCCATTCATAGATGATTTTCAGACAGAAGTGTGCGTAAAGCCCAAATTATACTTCGGTTTTTACGTGTACACGAGGGTCTGCGTACAGTACACGTGACATAAATTTTGTGACTAGAAGAGTACACGTGTACAAATTGTAGTCTGTTACGGATTACAAATTACATGACGAAAAATGTAATTAGTAACAAGCAGGATTACACATATTAGGTAATGTATTCTGACTACTTTTTAATTACTTTTGACCTAACTACATGTACAAAACCGAAGTATACTTTGGGCTTAACAACTTATTCAGAAGGCCCCTTCAGATTGACTGCTACAGATGTTGAAATTCGCCATCATTCTCCATCATTTACAAGCTATGATCTATGAAAAATGTTCATACAATACTGAATCAATAAAAAATTGTATTAATTTAGTATAAATTGGGGATGCAACTCATTTCACAGGGTTTCCCCTTTCTCTAAAAACAGAGCATCAGGATGACCGCATACGAATGAGATCTGCACCAAGAATTAGAATTGCACATCTTAATTAGATTATTTTTCCAAACACGAAATTATTCAGGTCATGGAAAATGGTGTTTACATGCTGATTTCTTGCTGTCTGATTATTCAAAAATTCCAGCTGTCTAATTATTGCGGTCTGTTTACACTGTGGTGATGAGCTCAGTGTTTAATCATATGACCCCTGATGCATGTCCGTTTTTCTGCGATTAACCCTTGATATTCCATTCCCGCCTCTGACTCATCGCGAGCAGAGCTCAGAGAAAGAGTCGGCGTGGCTGCTGGGAATGTGAAGCAGGATGACAGCACTTCTGAACAGACATCATCACAAGCTCTGTCACCGAAGGCGACCGCAGCAGAAGACGGCAAGTCCACGTGCACGGAAAAGTGTTCCATCACAAAGAAAGATGAGAGCGCTTTCTAATGAGACTCTTAGAGGTCTGTCACAAATTGATCTTTGTCAACCCCCGCTCTGTTCGGCAGGCTGCGTAAAACATCCAGAATGATTGCAAGTCAGATGCAGAAAACTGGCTTGCAGTTAATAGTATTATGGTTGTTTATTAGAGGCTGCATAATGTGCTGACGGTCGATCTACACCTGGACGAGGGGCAGAAATTAAAGGCTGGTTCATCCCCAAAAATGTAACGTGCAAAAAAATCAAAATACTGAGAAAATCGCCATTAAAGTTGTCCAAATGAAGTTCACGGCAATGCATATTACTAATCAAAAATTAAGTTTTGATATATTTATGGTGGGAAATTTGCTAAATATCTTTATGGAACATGATCTTTGCTTAATATCATAATGAATTTTGGCATAAAAGAAAAATCAATACATTTGACCCATCCGATGTATTTTTGGCTATTGCCACAAATATACCTGTGCTACATAAGACTGGTTTTGTGGTCCAGGGTCACATATATAAATGCAATTTGAATTTAAATAAATAAATAAGCAATCTGTTGTTTTTCTGTTCAAAATAGATATTTCTGAACAGTGTTTAACTTACTTTTTGGTCTGTTTCTCACACAGATGGCTTCAGGTACTCTTGGACTCTTTTTATGATACTTTTATGTTGTTTTTTTATGTTGTTTGTCCTTTTTGGAGCTTCAAAGCCTGTCGCCACTATAAATTGTATTGTGACAGCTGAATTATGATACTTTCATGGTCCATGGAAAAAAAAAAAGTAACCGCATACGGGTTTGATACAGCATGAAGGTTAGTAAACAATGACCTTTCATGCAAATTATTAATTTAATTTTGCGTATTATAGTCAATATTTGCCCCCGGAGTTTATTTTAAAGGTATTTCATACCTTTATGAGGGTGTTTTGTTCTCTAACCACAAGAAAACACTGTAAATAATGTTAAATACTTAAATTAATTAATCAAATTAAATCAACATCAACTCATTTTATCAGATAACAAATAAGCGTTGAGTGTAATTTTAAAGAATTTACATTTTAATGGTATTTTTTGGCTTTCATCCCCCAAAAATGTGCATTTATTTTATTTATTTATCCTTTTATCCCATTATTTCTGACCTTGCTAAAAGAAATAATAGTAAACACTGATCTGAGATGTACTGTTTGACTCATATCTGTTTCTCCTCTGCTAATGCATACATATTTATTTCTCTGATCTATAACAGAATCTTATGAGTTTGCTCTGGGTGACAACCAATTGTAAAGGAACTAGATTGAAACAAATCACAGCTATAAATAGAGCGGAAACCAGAGAATATGATGAACCAATGGCAGCGCCTGTAAGGTCATCCAGTAGAGGGCACGGAGTTGTTTGAGAGCGTGTTATCCGTCACACGGCTCCCCTGAGATCGCACAGCGTTCCACAGGGCTTCGATTACACGCATTTCTCAGGTTTTATCACGTCGCGCTGCACGTGAAAGAGCCAACAGCCATCAGAAATCAAGAGGACTGCATTCAGTGGCAACTTTAACACATTTCAGTGAGTGGTGGGATGGCGTACAAGCTCTTATCAGAGCTATTTTTTATGCGTTTAATTATCAACTCGAGATACATTTTCACTCGCTGAAAATACTGATTGTAGCGAGCTGTAATAAAACCAGATTAATGAGGCAATGTAGTAATCAATGCTGGGTCAGAAAGTAAGGATAACTTGTTAATCATCTTCCCAGGGGAAAATTATGGTCAAGAGTAATTTCCTACTCCTAAAGTTAATAAAAACAGAATGAGAGAAGGTGGAAATGAAAAGCTACCGATTTTTCTCTCACTGGATTTTGGAGGTAAAATAAGGAGCCGCTATAAAAGTCAAAAGTTGAAATAGTAACAAATAAGAAAATCCAAAAATAAGCAGCGACTACACGGTAAATGAAAAATGATTTTACCATGACTTGATGAGCAATATTTTATATAACAAAAAATCTTGTCAGGCATATTTAGACCCAGAATCATTAGATCGATTAAAATAGAATAAGTATGTTGTTTTTGCATAAATATATTTTTTATCAGTGTTGGAATAAGGCATTACAAGTAAAGCAAGTTATATAATCAGATAACTTTTTTAAGTAACTAGTAAAGTTACTTTTCCCTAATTATTGATTGACAGCTCTCCTGTTGTCATGTTTAGAGAAATCAGGAGTAAGTACAGAGGTGTTGTTTGAACACGATGTCACTGTAGTTCTAGACTAAATGTGAACTTGCACAAAAACAGATTCAGTATTCCTTAAAATGAATAAAACAGTGAGATGCAAACTCAGAATAACAAACCTGCAATGATTCAATCTGTTAAATAACACAAATATTCTTAATATATTTAATCCTATTAACCAATGTCTTTCCTGCTGACTTCCGATGAGCTTTGTTTATATTAAAAAACGAGCAAGCCCAGCTAAAAAAAGAGACAAAGTAACACAAAAGGGATTCAATTCTATACTTCTCCATAAAAAGTAAAAACTCGTTTTATTCAATAATAAATAGGCACCGAATATAATTTTAAAGAATGGCCTGTATTAGATGCTGCAAATGAAAAAAAAGGAAATTATTTGGCCTCCACATTCACTCATTTATTTATTTATTATTTTGGATGAATTTTATCACGTCCTGAGCCATTTTACCCCATTATTTCTGACCTTTAGCCAAACTGTCTTGGCTAAAAAAAAAATAATAATAAACACTGATCTGTGATGTTTCTGTTCGACTCTGCTCTGTTTGATATATCTGCGCCTCACCGCTGACGCATACATATTTATTTCTCTGATCTGTAACAGAATCTTATGAGTTTGGGTGACAACCAACTATTAACTCATTTGCTCACTTGCACAAAAACAAATTCAGTATTCCTCAAAATGCATAAACTCAAACTCAGAATATGACACAAATTTTGCAATAATTAAAAAAGTAGTAACACTTTGGCATAGGGATTAACTATTAACTAGTTGCTTATTAGCAACCCAACATATCGGCTGTTTATTAGTACATAAAAAGCATTTATTCTACATCCCTGATCCTACCCAATACTTACTGTATCTTTACAACTATAGGAGCATATTAGAAGTTTACTGAGGCAAAAGCTGTTTTTTTAATAGCCTTAAAATAAGTGTGACCAAATATATATAACTTAAATATCCCTAATGTATTTAATCCCATTTTATTGACCAGCATCTTTGCTGATGACCTTCGATGATCCAATTCAACCATACTAATTAACACACACACACACACAAAACAAAAAAACAACAAAAAAAGACTGAGCTTTTTTTACTTTGTTTATATAAAAACAAACAACCAAGCCCAGCCCAGAAGAGAAAAAGTAATGTGATGCATTACTTTCCATAAAAGTAAATAAGTAATGCAATTACTTACTTTTCTAGGGAGTAATGCAATGTAATGGATTACTTTTAAAAGTAACTTTCCACAGCACTGTCTGTTATGCTGAATTTTGACATTTTATTTTCACAAAAGTTTTTTGAAATATTAAAATAGACACTTTACCTGCATATAACATGCTTTCTATGTACATAAAATAACGTTTGCATCTTTGCCCCATGCCGTGAGCGTGTATCATGCACATGCGTGAGATAATGTTATTCTACGCAAAAAACCCTCCAGAGAAAAAAACCCTGGTAACAAACGGTCAGATATTCTCCATGAGTGACATCATATCCAAATAGTGTCGCTTCATTACTTCTGACAACATTCTTGTAAAATTAGATTGGATAATTTGAAGGAAATGAGGGAATAAACAATCCGTGAGTGCGTCTAGATTGATTTTCCATTGACTTCAGGCGTGACTATATAAATACGCACCGATCAAGTAAGTTGATAAATCTACTTTAGTCAGGAAATAGGTGTATCATTATGTTGAAAAGTGGATTACTTTGCATGCATATGGTAAGTTGTTAATTGCAGAGATGCTGGCTAGGGTTACCGCACATGTGCGGCCTTCTTTTCATGCCGGACATTTATAGCACTCAGCCACGTTCACCATCAATGGGCCTTTAATCATAATTCAGAAAGTTTAATCATGAAAAATGAATGGATTCGAAGCACTTTGGTTGCATTTTATGAAGGTTGTAGTGAGACATCCAAAAACAGCCATTCAAGCTAATTACAGAGTAGCATCGTGCCGGCGCGAGAACGCGGTTTGTTTGGCATTGAAAAATATGACACGTTAAATGAACGGTGCTCAGACTGTCAGCGGGCACTCGAGAGCTCCTCATTACTGCCTGCTCTTGCCTTTGTCTGATCTACACAAACTGACTGACTCAGGTCATCTGTAGGGCGCTTGGCGTGATGTGCGTGTTTCACTGTAGGAAAGAGAGTTTCGGATTGTTGCGCAACGGGCAAAGTATGTCAGGACCCATCTCCATCTGCGTCTTTCTAGTATTCAGGGCATACGAAGCGCGTAACTATACAACCTATCTGTGTCTGTTCGGTCCTTTGAACCTTTTTGGTTATTTCTGTTGTCAGTCTACAGCAGTCAAAGCCTCAAATTGTGCACTTAGGCAGAAAACCCCAGAGAGAACTGCAGAAATTCACTCTGTATCACTGCTAGAGATGAGGAAATCAGAAAACGGAGGTAATATTCGACTCCTCTGTGCTGCCTTTTCCAATTCATTTTCATGAATCCATGTATAAAAATGACCACCTTCTTTGTGCAAATACAGAAACAAAGGTCATTACCGTCACTGCGTATTACTTTAAATATTGGAAGCTACAGTTTCAGCACCGCATTATTTTTAAATACCATAAATGTTCTTCAGCTGTCTCTACCAGCCTTTAATTTATGGCTATTGTAATGATTTAAGAGTAGGTAATTTCATGGCGTCTCGTCATGAGGACCGGCAAGGCCGTCTCATTTTTCTCATGATGTCAAGAGACGGCGGTGGTCGGCCTTGCCGTGCTTAAGGCAGTGTAAATCTGCTGAACGCCGGGCATACGTGAGAACGTCATGCCATTTCGCGCCATCAGTGAGCTATGACTCCCGTTTTACATTATCTGAACACAACTATAGGTGAATACGAGCTGGGCTACCGTTGAAATGGCACTAAATTACTGCAAGGGAAAATTAGTGACGTCTAATGCTTGAAAACAGGAAAAGTAATTGGTTTACCAAAACACTGGCATCTGCGCACTGCTTTCAGCAGCCAAACGGAGACTGAGAAGAACACTCTCTCTGTTCAGGTCTAGACACACAGGCCGAATACAAATAAAATGCCACGTAAATGTGACCTCAAACCTTGCAGGTATTTTTTTTAGGCTAAGTTCAGTCGCAATCATCATTGACCTAAATGCAACATAACTCCTATTCCCTTAAGATAGACATGATAATGATACCACAGCAATACAATTCGAACCTTTAGTTGTGCTCGTCATTTTACCGAAAACCGCTTCTCTAGTCTTGGCTTTTATCTTTGTTGGCTTCCAGTGATATAAACAGCTTTATAAATAAACAGCGTAATTTTTTTCAGCAACAAGTAATCAAACGAATTACTGTTTCCCCCGTTACAACGTTGTTACCATTACTAACAATAAAATGTGGCGTAACTATAATTTATAGGGGTGTGATGAGATGAGACGAGATTATCCCAAGAGATGAGACGAGACTAGGTTCACGAGAACGAGACGAGATTTTTACATTTTTTAAAGAAATCCTAAATTATGGAATATGCAGGGAAAAAAATAGTATTTTATTAAACTGAAAAACACAAAATGCATGTGCATTTTCATATGAACTTGTACTTTATGAAGTTAAACTTCTATTTTAGTGAATTATATCCAGTAATTCTGGATAAATTGAAAAATCAATTTTTTTTTATAATTTAGAGATCACGATTCACTCACGATTTTGAAGAAAAGAAAGATTAGATTAATCTAAACAAAATAACATAATTTACTAGTGGTTCTGACAAAATGTTCACTGCTTAAAAATATATATATTGGAACAAAATTGTAAAAATTGGAGTCAGTGTCTCAATCAATGAAGACAGTTAATCAAATAATTGTTTCACTATTGGAATCTCCTGAAGGAATGATTCAATGATAAATACTTTTTTAAACGTGCAGTTGTCGCCACCTCCTGGCGGAAGTGGATGAGCGTTACAAAACATAGAAGTGTTAAGATACTTTAGTTTTGATCGCTACTGTAGACAGTAAGTGTTTATACAGAAACTATAAACTTTAAGCCCAGAACTGTTATTTAAATATCTGTAACTCAGAAATAATGATCATTATGTGGTTGAAAAGACTGTTTGTGTTGATCTTTTTGGATCAGCAGCAGCATGAATGCAAATTTTAACATCGTTTAACATCGTCTTTTCACATTGTAAGTGTCAGTGAAGTGTGAGCAGCGCGATGTGAAACAGTCGTAATAGACACCGCTGAATCGTTGTCATTTAGGAATAAGATTGCGTGGGTGTCTGAATAGAAATCGCGATCTTTTAACGATTAATCATGCAGCTTTAATGTAAACACTGCAAAATGTTTGTGAGGATATCGTCACATTCTAGACCAGTCAGATCTCGTCACATCCCTAATAATTTATTTAAATATTATTATAATTTTAATTTTCAGTTTATCTAAATGGATGCGTAGCGTACCTGTATTTGACGAATGTAAGCACAATCGTGAAGGCACATGACTAGCCGTCGCTTTGTCTCACACACACAAAGAAAGATACAGAGCGGAGAGTCTTATATACCATGAAGAATTGACACACTACATGTAAACGATGTTGCTGTATTTTCCTGTCAAAATAACAGATTTCCTTTGGAATTCTTCAGCTTTTAATAACTGCCGGTTTCTCTGGTAGTAGGCGGAACTAAGGCATAAACGGCAATCTCATTGGCTGGCGCTCACCTATTTTTCGTCCCTGTTTTTATTTTAGCAAATCAGTTCGAGCGAACGCAGATAATGTGATTAATATTCATGAACCCAGCAGCTCATTAATCCTTGGTGTGTTTTAGATTGCTATTAGTAGTAGAATTCATAGTAATTTTGTTATCTTATCAGTAATATTTTTAATTTTGTTCCCTTTTTTGCAGAAACACTAAATTACAAACACTATCTTAAGCACCACCACCAGTCCTAAGTTAGGTCAACATGACAAATTTGCATAAATTTATGGTTATTTTAATTAAGTTCTTAATGCTACATGTCATATTATAATACTTGACTGACTGATGCAGTCAGATATTTAAAAAAAGCTTTATATATATATATATATATATATATATATATATCTCAGATATTTAATATTAGTCTGGTGAGTAAACTTAAAATTTTATTAATTTCACTGAAATTTCATTAATTTAACATATTTAATATAGGGGGCATCCAAGTTATTTGACATATTTGAACAGCTTTTTTAAAAATGTAACACAATAGTTACTTTCCCTGGTAATTATAATGATGTAACTCAGTTACTGAATCAGTTACTATTTGTGAGAAGTAACTAGAAACTATAACTAATTACTTTTTAAAAGTATCATTCCCAACACTGTTGGCTTTCAATCGTCTTTATTTGGACAAACAAACATCTCCGAAACACAAGCTGTAAGTACGATTGATACGTTATGTGTACATTTTCAATTGAGCACTCAAAACATCAAGTTTTTTGTGCTATATGTGATGTATACATAGTGCAGCTTTAGGTTTCCAGGTAAACCACGATATTACAATCTTACTGAAACAGGTCTGGTAATTCGCTGTAAACCCACTATTTCCTAAGAATATGTCGATTAATGTAGACGGTGGTTGTTCTGATTACTTCATTTAATAATTACGAATGTAACTTAGACATATTTTGGTTTACAAACTGTATTGTTTCAATACAAATTTCAAGACAAATGACTCTACATATAAATGTATATTCTAAGCGAATTACAATGTTTTCTGATCTTAGATGCTTTCAGACCTGTTGTAGGGGACAATATTAGGACACTTTAAACAATAATATGACCTGCTCTTTACTGTTTAAATTAAAAAAGAAGTAACAACTGTATTCATTTGTCAATTAAATGAAATATATGCAAGCCACGCTCTTTCAGAGAGTATTGGTTCATCCCTAAGTTTCATCCTTTTTCCTTTATAAAGTCTGGAAATCAGAGAGACGCTATTATCATTTGCACTATTTTTGCACCAAAATGCACTTTTTTTTTTTCAAAACTGTCTTTACTCGTACAAACATTATGCACAAATAGTCAAACAGGACATTAGGTCATGGGAAGTATTGTGTGTAAGTTCCTTAAATTTTTTCACATTTTAATGACAAGGAAAGTTTATTTCAGGTCGTTAAATGTTGTAAAAGGAAACATGTTTTCTTGTTGATTCACACTACTGTATTAACATAACGTATTGTATTAAAGAGACTGATATGTGCAGATACATTTTAAATGAGCTCCCACACCGTGCGAGAGTGTTTAAGACCTATTGCTCATCTCTTGATGATATAATCCATTTCTGAATTAATGGAACATATGCGTTGGAGAGAAGAGTGTAGACATGGATGCTGAAAGATGTTGTTGTTATTTCAGACTCACAAAAATATGATTCACCTGCCAACTTTCACATTAGAGACATTAAAAGGACAGTTGGATCCTGTAGAGACTGACGCCCACAGAAACTGCTTTTCACTCTTGAAGAGAATGATTTCATTACGCTGAAGTTTAGAGAGCATCTGAAGCAGAGTGAAAATGATCCCTGGCAGAGTGATGGAAACATCGCACCATATGTTGACTCTTCACCCCAGCTGAACGCCTTTTGAGACTCTTTGCCACTTCACATTTGGTGCCCACAGAGCATCTGTATCTCTCTGCCACAGCAGGTAATGTGCATTAGCAGGTGCGTATGTTACTTTCCAAAATGCCTCTGTAACTCTTTGAAACATATGGCACTGGCATTGCTCCTTTCCAGCTACGTGGTATACCGGAGATAAAGTTTTCATGCATTTGATATGCATTTTTCAGAGCAAGGGTGCCAAGGCGACTGCCAATGAGTCTCATCACCCCCCACAGAGCTGCATGATAAGGCTGTCAAAGGATTAACAAGTACGACATGTGCTCAGACTTATTAGGTACGACATGTACAGAGTTACGGTTATGTGCATATTTTTTCTCATGCTAATTATTAATTGAAACAAAACTACTTAGCATTAGGTTTAAGTTGTTATGTGATCTCTGTTATTTTTGTTCTGCCTGAAAATCTTGGCATGAAATGGCATTTGCAATATTTAATCCATTTTGTGATATATTTTTGAGTAAAACAATTAATCATTCAGGGCAGGACTTCATTTTAGCAACACAGGCTCATTGGAAAAACATGCCTGGCAGTGAAAGTTACTTTCGAAAGTAATGCCAATTTACGTTACTCCATTAAAAAGTAACTAATTGCAACCCTTAGTAACTTTTTATTAAAAGTAATGCATTATATTACTACTTGCTTATTTGTGACCATGGACCACAAAACCAGTCATAAGGGTCAATTTTTTTGAAATTGAGATTTCTAGATCATCTGAAAGTTGAATAAATAGTCTTTCCATTGACGTGTGGTTTGTTAGGATAGGAAAATATTTGTCTGAGATACAACTATTTGAAAATCTGGACTCTAAGGGTGCATAAAAGTCAAAATATTGAGAAAATCGCCTTTAAAGTTGTCCAAATGAAGTTCTTAGCAATGTATATTACTAGTCAAAAATTAAGTTTTGATATTTACGGTAGGAAATTTACAAAATATCTTCATGGAACATGATCTTTACTTAATATCCTAATGATTTTTGGCATAAATGAAAATCAGTAATTTTGACCCATACGATGTATCGTTGGCTATTGCTACAAATATATCCGTGCTACTTATGACTGGTTTTGTGGTCCTGGGTCACATTACAAGTTAGATTTTTGGCAATTGTAAAGGCCATTTCAAAGGTAACGCGAAATTAATTACTTAACTGAAAAAATAAATGAAAAAAATGTAAAAGTAATGCATTACTTTACTAGTTACTTGAAGTAATCTGATTACGTAACTCCAGTTACTTGTAATGCTTTACTCTACGAACACCGGCGCCTAGTGCAGCATTTCTTCAAAATGATATTATGTTGCTTGTTGCACGTTTTGCAACACTTTCAAAGTGAAATCTCCAGTAGGTGGTGCTAAAGGCGTGTTCAGTTTCATCTGAAACTGATGGACGTGATTCTGGCTGTTTTATTATGCTGGTTGTTGTACGAATAATGGCAGTTCTGAAGTCAAATGTCCAGTATGTGGAGCTAAAATGTTCACAATCTCTCGCATTTGGAAATACCCTACCACATAACAGTGTAAACAAAAGCCAATGTGAGATAAAACACATTTGCCAAAGCAACCATAATATTTTTATCTTGCTTCTACAAGTCTTGGATCTCTTTTTTTGTCACAGAACTCGTACCTCAGTGCTTAACATTACACGTGCAATGCTTTACCGGGTGCGCTTCTGAGCAAGTTTGCTATGTCAGAAAAGCCATGCATATGGAGCTGGTTATGTGATGCAAGTGTCAAAATGTATTCATTTACAAATCATGAGGTCATAACATAGTATTGTGGAAGTAACTGCTTAAAAATAAGTCTCTTATTACTCAATAATCTGCTCCTGTATTCATAATTTATGTAAAAAGTAATAAAAGTTGCTGCCGTTTTACTGCCGCAAGTGTTCATTTCAGCTGGAAACTGCAATGAAATTTTATATATAGGTGCGGTTTGAAAAAATGTAAGAATTTTCCATTCTTTGGTTCTTTGGATTTTATACATCTTAATTTGATTGGCTAGTGAAAAGTTATATTGTTGTTTTTGGCCTCGCTTTAGTTTTAGAGCCGGAGAAGGTTATGACGTACAGTTGATAGATTATGGAAACCTTTTTTGCCTAATGAAGACTTAATGAGTTCTCATTTATGTTTCATCTAAGTATTAACTTCAGAGAAACATCAGTCAGAATATACAACTACCAAATAAACTTGAATAGCTCCGATAATTTGGTTTTGGAAGCAGCCGGCGATTAGAAATGTTTACATACACTCCTACTGAAAAATCAGACTTTGAGCAAATCTAAACCGTTTGTGATGTGGAGATATCTTCTGAAAGACCAGAGGAGACAAATGGGCATGTGCTCCATTAGCCCTCCATTTAATCTCATTACAGTCTAGGAAAAAGAATTAAGTTATTAGAAAGATCTCGTTTGTGATTTTTCTTTACACTTGGGGGATTTATTAAGAGGCTTAACTGAGTACATTATAATTTCAAACAGTCTTTAGGGTCGGCTGTATAGGGATGTCTGCAAAGTCTCCAGTTTCGTTTGACCGTTTAAGTTAAAGTTACAGCTAATTCCCATTGACTCTGGGTGAGAGAGTGTGTAAATAGGTCTAATATGGAGCGAACGCTCTCTCGGGGCAAGTCTTTGGCTCTGAGCCACTAGTTTTAAACACTATTCACACCGAACTGTCAAATGCTTACTGACATTCTCTTTCCCCAGCTAATTTACCTCCAACAAGCCATGGTAAAGGCAAGAGGTTGGGTCTTCAATGACGACAAAACTATTATGTGCAAGAACAGTTGCACTGTGACAGAAGTGGAGCAGACACAATAATAGCCTTACGGTGTAATGAATAAATAAGTCCAAAACCCTCAAATTTATCTCAAGCGCTCATGAAGACTGGCACAAAAACTCAGAGATGACGCATCTGCCATCAATGTTGTGTTGAGATAATCTAATCATTTTTATAACCGTCAAAATGAGAGCAGTTGTGTGTGCCATGACCTTGGATTGAAGCTCTCAAAGACTGAAAGAAAATAGCGAACTCAAATGAAGCGTGATTTAGAAAATGAAGTATCATACCATAATAATGACTGAAGTCTATTGCCGTGTACATCATGTTAGCGAGCGCGGCTAGATGGCGTATTAATCGTGACATTGCGGGCAGAGGCTGCAGCCTTTTCCTGACTCGAGCAGATGTTGTAAATCCAGCAGCATTTGGGCGAGGCAGGTGCCCTCCAGCCGGTTTCTGTCTGCTGCACTGGTAATGGTTTCCATTCCTGGCGCATTGAACAATAAGCTCGCATGCACTTCCTCAGACCTTTATCATCGCAATATGAGGTACTGTGGCATTTCCATTGAACCCAGGATTAGGCTCAAATGTCTCGTTCTCGAAAAGCACCATGACCCCGTGTCCATAGACCTATGAGCGAAAGCGAAGGGAGCGGTATGGGGTTAAACATATTTAGAGTGTTATATATGTGCCCCCAGCGCTCTCTGAACTCATGGTGCTTGTGGATATCGGATTTGTCTAGCGAACATCCGAGCAATTGAGATAAGAACTCTTCAAGGATAATTTTTCCTTCACATTCATGGGCATATTGATTTTTAGATATTTTTGATCCACATTGAACTGAGGCTTTCGAGAGCAACTTACAGTTAAAGCAGTATTTCAGCCAAAAACTTACTGCAAACCTGTTTGTCAATGCAAACTTTTTAATTCAGATGTTTTGAAGAATGTTCCTGCTGCTCTTTCCGTACGACAAAAGCATATTGCGAGGAGGGAGTTTTACTCAACATGACTTTTATGCTATATTCCGATATCATTCCTACATTCTGAAGCTTTTTGGTGTGAGAAACAGTCAAATTTAAGCTGCTATTCTGAAGTTCTTTTGTGCTACAATGTCATCTGTGCTTTTTTTTTTTTTTTTAAATGACATACCTAAGATTCCTGACAGGCCAGGTTATATGCAAAAAAAAAAAAAAAGATAAGAAAGAATATGTGCAACTTTAAGAATATTGAGCACTAAGAATGAGAAGATATGCAGTGAATAATTACTTATTACTTAACAGTGCAAGCATTTCTGTCGCATAAGCAACTAAAATAGATTTTTGTGCACTGTAAAATATATTTAG
>JAHKKF010500160.1:0-28647 GCA_019740295.1 Labeo calbasu
TTTTTTATAATTCAATAAAATAATAATAATAATAATAATAATAATTATTATTATTATTATTATTAAATACTTGGTTTTATGGTACAATAGTATTGTTGCTGTAATAATATATTTCTTTTTTCCATTAAAAAATATTATTATTATTATTATTAATTATTATTATAATAATTAATAATAAATACTTTATTTTTTTTATTTTGTATTGTTGCTGTAATAAAATATTTCTTTTTGTTTGTTTAATGTAATAATTCTATAAAATAATAATAATAATAATAATAATAATAATAATAATATTCTTTTGTTATTATTAATAAATCCTTGATTTTTCATTTTACAGTACAATAGTATTGTTGTAATAAAATATTTATTTTTATAATTCTATAAAATATAATAATTATTATTATTAACTTGAATTTTCATTTTACAGTACACTAGTATTGTCGCTGTAATGTTTCTTTTTTGTTTCATTTTTATAATTCAATAATAATAATAATTATTATTATTATTATTAATATTAAATATTTGATTTTTAATTTTACTGTACAAGTAAAGTATTTTAAGTATAATAATAATAAAACTAATAATAATTTAATAATTATTATTATATTTGTTTGTCCAGTCATACTGAATAGGATCAATAAAAACAATAGTGTACATGTGCATGTTTAAAAACAAACAAAAATGTTTTCTCTTTTGACCCGTTGTTTGTGTGGTGGCTTCAACAGATTATTAAGCACTTAGTCATTCTACCAGCTAACGTTAATTTTAATGGGGTTTTTTTAAGGAAATCTTTACTTTTATTATGAAACTAATACTACAAAAAAGCCCACTCTCATTAAAATACCATGACACCACCAAAGGTCAAAGGTCGATTCGGTCAGGTGCAAAGGTTAACTTGCATTACACAGCTGTGGGCATCCACCAGTTACTCCACCTGAATGGCCAGTGAGTGAGCACAGCTATGGGTCATGCAGGCCTGGTTAAACTCAGTCTGTCTGGGTTATGAGAAGTACAGTCCAAAGGGGTTTGAATTCTCTGAGGCGAGCACCTGAGCTCACTGTCTGCTCCCCGAGCGCTGACCCTTCATGACTGAGATATTACCGCTCCGGGCTGTTGCTCTGTACAAACCCCCCTCCCGCTCGTTCTTTTTCTCCTTCTCTTTTTTGCTGTCGGCAGATTGAGCCTATAAATGAGGGGCTTTCAGGCTTTCATGCAAGATCACAGGTGCTTATTTAGAAAATGACAATTTTGCCTTTCCATAATTTCATGTTACAGCATTACCAGATCTTATCAAGAGCCGCCATCTTATTCCTGAGGTTGTGTAACTTAATGAAAGATATTTTGCCCTGCTTCTCATACAGCAGCACACAGACCCGCTTGGGGGTGAGAGGAACAGTTATTCTGAAGGATTTGGATCTGTTTTTGACTGGAAAGCATGGAAAAGTTGCATAGTTCTGAACAATTTCTTCAGCAAAAGATTATTTGATTTGGCTTGAGTCATAAGATAATGTATTTTTTAACACGAAAAATACATGTTCAGATATATTTTAAATGCATTTGGAAATATGCAGAAATAAATAGCCAATATAGATTGTTTACATTAATATGTTTGGTAACACTTTACAATAAGGTTCATAAGTTAAAAGCTGTGTTTGTTAACATCAAGCTAATGCACTGTGAACTAACATGAACAAACAAAGAACTGTATTTTTATTAACTAACGTTAACAAAGATGAATAAATTGTGTAATAAATGTATTCCTGATTGTTCGTTCATGTCAGTTAATACACTAACTAATGTTAACAAATGACGCCTTGCTGTGCAACCTGGTCTTATGACAAAAACGTACCTTGAGGCAGTTTTTCGCGAGACACGAAATATGTACCAATAAGTGCATATCACTGCAGTTTCCAATAGAAGTGTCCACTGAGTGGCTTTTTTTGTTCTCCGGAACAGATGAACGTACATGCGGTTCGTTTTATTGTAAAGGCTAGATGGTATACAGATGTACTGTACAGAAATTACTGGGTACTGGGTAGATTTAGGGTTTGGGTAGGTGTACAAGTTAATAACGTAGAAAATTTAGTTTATTTGATGTTTTGAAATAACGTACATCTGCACAATTTTTCATCTTTCATCATAAGTTATGTTTTTCACAGGATTCGTACCCAGGGTTTCCGCATCTTAAGTCTGAGCCTGAGCTACCGAGCAAGCTTGTTACGTCTGGTTTTGTGTCCATTTGTGCTACCCTGTCGTGTACACCTACCCCAACCCTAAAAATACTATATTAAAAATACAGTGTTGGTAGCATAATCTGATATCACTGATATCTGGTATCACTATTTGTCAGAACACCTGAAAGTGAAACATATTGAACCATAGCCGTCTCGTGAAAAAGTGTTCCAGGTACGTTTTTGCCATGATGGGTTGTTATTGTAAAGTGTTACTATATATATATATATATATATTTTTTTTTTTTTTTTTTTTTTTTTTAACTTATAATTCCTCATATTATTAAAACAGATTTTCATTCTAATTGTGTTTATTATTTATTATATAACCCAAAATATATTGTAAGATTATAAATATATTTTCTTTCCCCTCAAAGTACATTTTTAATATATTTTTGCCTGTGAATATGATTTCTGAATGTTTTAAATGAAGAATGAAGGTAAATTGAAGACTTTTTAAAGAACATTTAAAGACCAATTAAAGAAATAAATCAAGGAGAACAATGAGCTGTATAAGCAGCACTTAAAAGTTTGAAAATACAGCTTACAACGGTTCTCCATTACCTTTTAATTAAATTTACAACAAAATATAATTGATAAAATAATAGGATAAAATATAGCTTAACTAGAATATGATAAAACTTTTATAGTACATTCTGATCAAGAACATGATAGGAAAGGTTAGGAAAATGATAGGAAAATCTGATCTAAACTTCAAAATAAACAAAGTTTTAGGACTTTGAGGAGAAAAAAAATTCAATTTCTTACTATTTGAAAAAAAAAAAATTGATAGAATAATGTGAAAACTATGGAAGCCCATTGCCACCACTGAATAAAAAAATTTTATTGCAAAATTTTTATCTCACAGTTCTCACTTTTTTTTCTCCACAGAATTGTGTGATACAAACTCGCAATTTTGATTTTTTTTCTCAGAATGGTGAGATATAAACTCACAATTGTGAATTATAAAGTCAGAACTGCGAGATATAAACTCACAATTCTGACTTTTTTTCTCAAAATTGTGTGATATAAACCCGTGAGAAATAAATGAATTGTGATATCTAACCATTGTGTTTTCTTGTAAATGCAAGTTTATATCTTGCAAATCTGTACTTTTTTCCCGCAATTCTGATATTTTTTTCAGAATTGTGAGATATTAACTCACAATTGCGAAATATAAAATCCAATTTTGAGGGGGGAAGAAGAATTTGTTCTCAGAATTGCGTGTTTCTCACAATTCTGATTTAATAACTCACAATTGCGTGTTATAAAGTCAGAATCGCAAGATATGAACTTGCAATTAAGAGAAAAAAAAGTCAAAATGTTGAGATATCAGAATTGTGAGTTTATATCTAACAGTTCTGACTTTATTTCTCAGAATTGCAACTTTATATCTCACAATTCTGAGAAAAAAGTCATAATTGCGAATTTGTATCTCACAGTTTTGACTTTATAACTATTAAAGTCAGAATTACGAGATGTAAACTCGCAATTGCGAGAAAAAAATCTGAATTGTGAGATAAAAATTCGCAATAACCTTTTTAATTTTGTATTCATTGGTGGAAATGGGCTTCCATAGAAAACAGTGTCAGATGAATTGTATTAAATTAGAAAAATGACAGCATTTTCACTGGTGGTCTCAGACGTTTGAATCCCTCTGTATCTTGTAAGCCAGATTTGTCAGATGTAACCAAGGCATCATATACCAGGCAGTTTATCACAAACATCACACAAGCATGACATGACCAGTGGAAGTGATTTAAAGTGAGCGGTCAGCACCCTGAAGAGGTGTGTGAAAAGTCAAGACACTTCCTGCAGCGTCCTTTACAAACAGGAAGTTTAAATCCTGGGAGCAGACAGTGTCTGAGACACATACCGAGGCACTTGCGTTTGGAGAAATATTTTCACAGGATTAACCCAGGCCACGGCAAACTATTTTCAGTAAAGGGCTTTAGGGTCCACCAAAGTTGAAGAAAACATCTCGAAGGCTAGAGGTGAACTACCATGTGTTGACGTTGTAAAAGTCGTTACCAATACTATTTTGTGTTGTGCAGTTTCTCAGTTATATAACGATCCACTGAGACAAATTTCTTCTCGTTTGTTCTTTTTCTCTTTTTTTTTTTGAGTCGAGGCTCCATAACTCAAATACCTCCATCAAACCTTACATGTTTTTCGGGGGATGTAATTTCAGCCACTTAAGGATCATTAAAAAGAGATCATATTAAATATCGGCGGTTAAGAGGCGTACTGAGGGGGGATAGAGACGGAAATAATGAGGAGATTTGTTTGTCAGTCAAATTCTGACTAGCTGTCTGAGGGCGAGCGAGGGGCTTTTTCTTGTGCAAATCTACCGACGAAATGTTGACAAAACAGACAATTTTGTGTAATTTTCTTCGTGGCAATCTTTCAGCGAGCCGGTCACTCAGAACCCCCTCATTTGGCGTAGCACCACGCCGTGACCTTTGACGTGTATCTGGTCCCGGACTTCTTCTTCTTCTTCTGCGATCCGGCGAAGGGACGTAACAGTTGTGCCTTTCAGGTCAGGTGGACGCGGCCTTGGAGTTTAAGGCTGAAGGGCTATAAAGGATCTCTTTGTGTGTCTTTCCCCTGCGGAGCATGAGCAGAGGGATAAGAAATGTGGTTAATGGCTCAGGAGTGGGCTAATCATCGGTTGCCATTACTGCTCCAATATCAGCAGGGATGACAGACTTATCAATGACAAAGGGCCCAGGTGAAGACCCAGACCGGCCCCTTCAGTTTTGATCTCTGGTCCGCAAAGCAGGAGCTTTCATTCGAGCTAAGCACCAGTCAGTATACTTCTCTCGCTCTTACTCTTTCTGTCTCCTTCTTTCTCTCTTTTCTCTCCGCTTGTGCCAGGAATCACTCATCCGCTCTCCCCCTGTCTAGGCCCCCACGTTGTGTTCTCTCAAGCCTCAGCCATTATATCCACAATTTGGCTTAATTTCTTAGGCAACTGCAATGTGATAATGCATCTCTGTGGAGAGGATATAAAATCTCATGATTGTTCTTTTCATTTAACCTTTTTTGTTACTTGTACATTGTGTGTGCAGCACCAAAAAAAAAAAAAGAAAAAAAAAGAAAGAAAGAGCGCTCAGGTTTAACTTCATTTTAAATTATGTCAATGAAAAGATTGTTCTTTTAAAAACCATGAGAATGATAATGTCTGTTTTACTTTACTTGCTGCCTTTAAACAGTATATAGTGTTAGGAATACACAAAACATTTTTTTTTTTTAAACAAAAAACAATTGGTTGTATATTGTACGTGTCTAAAGAAACATCACTAAAATACTATATATATATATATATATATATTACAATAGGAATTAAACAAAAAATAGTTTTGAATCTAAAGTATATTTATTTATACTATATATTTTGCAAATGTATATTTTAAAATACTTAAAATATATCTGAAATTTTCTTTTATTTTATACACACACACACACACACACACACACACACACATATATATATATATATATATATATATAGGGTAAATATTAAATGTATTGTTACAATATATTTTGGACATAATATATTTAAAGCGTATATAGTGATAAGAATACATAAAACAAAATAAAATGTACAATGTAAATTGTACAAATGTACAGTAATTTTCTATATATATATATATAATATGTGTATATAGTAACAACTAAAATACATTATTATTATAAAAAACAACATATAAATATGAAAATCAATACATTTTCGTTAAAATAAAACTATGTTATGTTTATTTATTTATGTATCTAAAGTATATTTATGTATACTATGTATATTTTACAAATGTATATTAGTGTTGCATTTTTATATATTTTTTCAAATGTATTTAAAATGTATCTGAAAAACTATACAATCTAGTACATTTGGGTTAAATACTAAATGTATTTTTAAATGTAGGAACTAAAACTAAAATATTCATGTATGTTTATTTATGAATCTAAAGTTTATTTATGCATACTATGTTCATTTTACAAATGTGTATTCGTGATTTTTTTAATATATTTTCAAATGTATTTATAATTAAATTACTACAGTAAATGTACAGTAAATGTATTTTTACAGTATTTTTACATTATATCTTGGACAAACCAAATATATTTATACTGAAAATCTTTGAAGAACTAAAAGTAAAATATATTTATATATAATTTTTTTACTAATCTAAAATATATTCATGTATACTATGTATATTTTACACATGTATATTAGTGATGCATTTTTATATATTTTGAAATGTATTTAAAATGTTTCTGAAAAATGTATAAAATCTAATACATTTTGGTTAAATACTAAATGTATTTTTACAATATATCTTGGACAAAATAAATATATTTATACTGAAAATCTTTGAGGAATTAAAACTAAAATATATTGATCTATATTTATTTTTTGAATCTAAAATATATTTATGTATACAATATATATTTTACAAATGTATATTAGTGATGCATTTTTATATATTTTGAAATGTTTTTAAAATGTATCTGAAAAAAATATACAATCTAATACATTTTGGTTAAATACTAAATGCATTTTTACAATATTTTTACAATGTATCTTGGACAAAACAAATATATTTATACTGAAAATCTTTGAGGAACTAAAACTAAAATATATTTTTGTATATTTATTTATGAATCTAAACTTTTACAAAGGTATATTAGTGATGCATTTTTAAATATTTTAAAATGTATTAAAAATGAAATGTATCTGAAAATGTTATACAATCTAATGCATTTTGATTAAATACTAAATGTATTGTTAAAATATTTTTACAATGTATTTTGTATATTTTGGACATAAATATAGTTAGACTGAGAATCTTTGAGGAACTAAAACTAAAATGAATTTATGTATATTTATTTATGAATATAAAATATATTCATTTATAGTATGTATAAATGATATTTTACATTTTACAAATGTATATTATGTATATTATATATATATACATACATATATATATATATAAATTAAACACACACAAAACTTATCGTAAGATTTAGAATCTGTCTGTCTATCTCTGTATAGATTTACTTATTTGAAGTATATATTTATTTCAAAATCTTATAATAAGGTATTCAACAGGAAAAAGAATACTTTGTGAAGACGACTGAATACAAACTGTGACATAATCTAATGGTTATGTTTATCTACCATCGTCGCCTTTCGCAAATGTTATTAAACGCAAAAGCCGAATAACTCTGATCACCCACTGGGTGCCAAATGAGAGCGCTTTATTTCTTAAATTCAATCACCACAGTGTTTCTGTGTGGGAAAGCTCACATCAATACGCTTCAGGCATATATTGCATGATTATCATCTGTCATTAGCGCTTGCTATATTTGGGTGCAGAAGTGGTGATTAGTTGTAAAATTATCAAGAGAAAAGACAATGAACTACAGATGGGAGTTAGAGCAGGCCGATCATTACACACATACGTATAACAGCATGAGAATATCATTTGGTTGCAGTGTGATATTAAATTAATGTTTCTGGATTACATCACAAACTCTTACATCATACTTTGTAGTGATGATTATGTCAGTTTGATACTTTTTTGTACTTCTCACAGCCTTTATAAAATAATAACTCCAAATAATTAGTCTTTTGCTCATTTTAATAAAAGGCTCGCAAGTGTCTGAGGATGTTGGTTTGTGGGATTGCAAGCGGCTTTATGAACACACTGAAATGTGTCCGGGGAGGAAGTTCGAAGTGAAGAAAATTGAGTTTTCCAGCTAAATAAACACCGTTCTTTTTAGCATGAGAAAATGATTTGAGAAACAGATATTTCTTGCTTTTTTAAATAACAAAAATGCATTCAGCAACCCTCAGCAAGAAAGGATGTGAAAATATTTTTTGAAAGCAACGTCTCCGTAAATGTGCGAACTACACTGACAAAACACGTGAGATATGAACATGCTCACCAATCTGATCGCCATATAGTACGTTTCAATCCCCAGCTTTGCCAAATAGTAACCTTAGAGGAATAAGTCCTGCACACACACACATGCACATGCACACCTGGACAACCCGAGCCTTTCACCGGCAGTCGTGGTGAGGAGCAGGTACTGACAGACTCAAACACCTGCTATTGGAAAGTATGTTCTCCCTCAGTGATCCTGGGTTTTACAGGACTGGGAGGCTATTGTTCTGTCCCGGCGCTGACAGCCAAGGTATTTCTGGACTCCTGGAGCACATACAAAAAAACAATGGCCAATTCATGTAAGTTAGTAGCCTATAAGAAAAATAGCTTTACTATTTCAAGTCACTTTCCAGCTTTGAACACAGAGAGCTACTAAAATGTTGATAGTATAACACAAACCAGTGTCTTATTTGTCTGAATTCCATCATAATATCTTTATCTGAGGGTCAAGCTTGGCTTTTGAAGAAATCTAAAGATCAGTTAACACCCCGCAGTGACATTCACCTGTGACACGGCGCTGGCTGGCCAAGAATGCAGTGCACCTGTAAACCTGAGGTACTCTGATCTCTATCTTCGGCTATCAACGGCAGACCATCAATCATCACGGGACTTTTTGATCTATCATTGGCACGGTTACGTATGAAATCGTTTTTTATGTGTTTTCAAGAAGGAAAGTATAGATTTTTGATGTATAAATCACATTAGCAATGACTAACGTCCATCTCTTGGTTGATTTATTGACTGATGCAATCAATAGTTTCATCAATGAAAACAATTACAGTTGTACACTACCATTCAAAAGTCTCGTATGCTCATCAAGACTGCTTTTATTTGATCAAAAATACTGTAAAATGAAAATATATATATATTATGAGATATTATTACTATTTTAAAAAATATATACTTTTTTGTTTTAATATATTTTAAAATGCAAATATGTTTTTTGTGTCACATGATCCTTTAGAAATCATTGTAATATGCTGATTGTTGTCAATGAAAAATGAACTAAAAAATTACTAGCAATATCCACTCAAGTAAATCTGACAAACATTTACAAAAAAATGACGTTGCACTGAATTAAACCTAAAAAAATTTACGTTTAAAAAAATGAAATGGTACTTTTTTGTAAAACGTACTCCAATAATCTTTGTTCTACTTATAACTTCAAAAAATATAAATCATATGTGACTAAATCTGCACTCTGGGTGACTAAATGATGTCTAACATTAGCCATTGGTTAATACAGTTGAGGTCAGAAGTTTACACCTTGCAGAATCTACAAAATGTTAATTATTTTACAAAAAAGTTTTTTACTTAGTATTAATCTGAATTAAATATTTCACATTAAAGACGTTTACATACAGTCCACAAGAGAAAATAATAGTTGAATTTATAAAAATGACCCTTTAAAAAGTTTACATATGCTTGATTCTTAATACTGTGTTGTTATCTGAATGATCCACAGCTGTTTTTGTTTGGGTTTTTTTTGTTCATTTTGGGTTTTTTTTGTTCATTTGCAATTCTTAAGCTATTTAGAACATAAGATACTGGCAGTTTCTCTAGTAGTGGGCGGAGCTAGTGTGCAAATGGCAGTCTCATTGGCTGGAATCTCATCATGAAATAAATGTTTTTCACTAATGCATGTTGGCCAAAATTATTGGCACCCTTAGAAATATCTCTGAAGTATATTCCCATTCATATTAACATTTTTAGCACACCAGGATGACTAGGAGCATGAAATTGTCTAGCCATGACGTCCTGTTCCACAGGATTATAAATCAAATTTCCTTAATCATATATCACAAGGAGTGAAACCAAAGACTACAGTTCTGATGTGCAGAACAAGATTGTTGAGCTTCACAAAATAGAAAGTGGCTGTAAGAAAAGAGCTAAAGCATTGAAAATCCCTATTTCCAACATCAGAACAATAATTATGAAGTTTCAATCAACTAAAGATGTTACAAAGAGGACATGTGTCTATATTGCTCTAATGCATGCTGAGGAGGAGAGTTTGAGTGGCCAAAGACTCTCCAAAGATCAGAGCTGGAGAATCGCAGAGATTAGTTGAGTCTTGGGATCAGAAATCTTAAAAAAAAAATAAAAAATAAAAATCAAACAACCACTACATCATCACATGTTGTTCAGGAGGGATTTAAGAAAAATCCTCCTCGCTCATCCAAAAACAAACTCCAGCATATTCAGCTGTCAGACATGACTGGAACTTCAAACGTCACTGGCTTCTATGGTCAGATGAAACTAAGAAACAAGCTTTTTGGCAGCAAACCCACCAGATGGGTTTGGTGCAAACAGAGATAAAAAGTACCCCATGTCCACGGTTAAATATACTGCTGGATCTTTAATGTTGTGGGCCTGTTTTTCTGCTGGAGGCCTGGACATCTTGGTGAGATGCATGGCATCATGGATTCCATCAAATACCAACATAAAAAATCTAAAGCTGACTGCCTCTGTTAGAAATCTTATAATGGGTCATGGTTGGATCATCAAAATCTACACAAAAAAACGCAAAATGAAGCTTCTGCCATGGCCATCCCAGTCCTCTGACCTGACCCCAATAGAAAATGAGTGGGGTGAACTGAAGAGAAGATGCACCAACATGGAGCTGTGAATCTGAAGCATCTGGAGAGATTCTGCATTAAGGAATGGTCTCTTGTCAGGTGTTCCCAAACTCTTCAGGCAGCATAGGAGAAAACTCAGAGCTGTTATCTTGGGAAAAGGACATTGCAATAATTGGGTGCCAATAATTGTGGCCAACATGAACTAGAGAAAGCATTTAGTTCACAATGAGATTTTCCCCCACTTTCGATTGTTTCACTTCAATGATAGGTTAGAATTTTGTGAATTTTTTGAATGAAAGATCCAAAGGATAAACAATGCACATTTATTTTCACAGCCGCTTTAGCTCGTATTTACCAAGGGTGCCAATATTAGTGGAGGGCACTGTATATATAGGCCTATCAGTCTGGCCAGTAACTAAAAAAATTACTAGCCAACGGCAATTCTATTGCCAAGGTGTGCGTAGAGGGTTGTATTTACAGTAGATAGTACAAAGCAACAGCATTTATTTGAAGAAATCTTTTGTACCATTAGAAATACTGTCACTGTTGATTAATATAATGCAACCTTACTAAATAAAAGTATTACTTTCATTCAAAGCCTCCAAACTATTAAACAATAGTGTTTTTCTAAATCAAATAATGCCACCTAGGCATTTTAATCACATACTTAATTAGCTGTTTTTGATCCCTGATACGCAGACTTTGGAAAGTCTTGAAAATGATCATCCAGCTTGGCCTGTCTTAAGCAGGAGGGGAATTTGCAAAGTCACCTGGGATACAAATCGCCGCAAGGCACCTCTGAGCTCCAGGGCCACCCCGATCGGGTCCCCAGCTCTGATCCCCAACGCCGACCCCGCTCAAAATCATCCCCATTAGCTTACCGCCGAGGAATTTTCGGTCAAGTGAATGGCGTGGTGGCTAACAAAGCCCTATTTCAAGGAAGATTACAACTTCAACAGGAAACCCTTTGATGAGCGAGACTGTTTGAAAATGTTATCAATATCACCATCACCCCTTGAGGTCAACAAAACCATTTCTAATCACCCCATACCTGTGGCTATGTATTTTTTGTGTTTGCGTGTATATGTGTGTGCGTGTGTGTGTGTGTGTGTGTGGTTCTTTAATGGGGGAGAGAGCGAGAGAGAAAAAAATGGGTGAATTATCTTACTGTCAGAGAATAGAAGAGAGACTTGTTTAACATGGGCCGCGCTCAAGAGCACGTGCGATGACAAAGCGATTTTGCTCCTTACACCGGTCACCCACCTGCACTCAGATTAGGTCAGATATTCGTTTCTGAGGCCAAGCTGTCCCTCAAATAAGATGATGAAAAAAGCTCATTGTGGATAACATTCTTTCTCGGCTGAAGTGGAAAAAAAGTGCAAAAAATGAAAACGTAAAACCTTATTTTGTTGCAGCGGCAACTTCAATTACTGAATCTTTTTAGTTACGTTAACTATGTTATGTTTTTGTTTAAAAGATTTTGTTTGAAGCAATGTGATTGGTTGGAGTAGGTTCATGTGACTGAAATGGCATATGTAAATATTTTAACAGGTATATAATGTTTGGATATGTGTAAAATGTCAAATATTTCAAGACAAACTGTAAATGACACTAATTCAGTCCAATATCCAATCTGTAAACTTGACAGGACTGTAGAATGCACCAAATGTGCTCAAAGGCATCCTGTATTTGTAGTTTAAATATTTACTTCCAGCAAATAAACACATAAATGAACACATCTGTGGAATTTCAAACAGACCTCTTTGCATACATTGGTTCATTTCCAAATATATCCCTGTAAATGTAGCCCTTGAGACTATGTAAATCAATGATGTAAACAAATCAAAGGTTTTCAAGCATGATATGATTATGAAATGATAAAGTTTCTCAAATGGAGATACAGATAAATGTAGTTTTTTTTCCCCTCTGGGATGATCATATGTAGTGTTAATGTTAGTATTAAATTGCTGTAATAGAGGGTTGGACAAGATTAACGCTTAAAAATAAAGGTTCTTCAGCAGTGCTTTCCAAGAACCATTACGCCGGCAGAGTTTTTGAGTCTCTGCGACTGAAAAAGGTTGCATCATATATTTTTCATAGTCTGTCGGTGTATTGGTTTTCTGGCTTCAGTATTGAGAACTAGAAAATAAAAACTTGGTTGTAAAAACTTACCAAGATTCTTCTAACATTGTTTCCAGCTGAAACTGGAACCGTCTTGTCGACTGACATAAATTTGGATGTCTCAGTGAACGCTGCAGAACAGCATATTCAAACTTATAATAAACATTGTCGCCTATGTAATACGTTATTTCCGTCACTGTTCTACCTTATATTATGGAGGTGATGATTATATAACTCTATGATTATATAACTTTACATATGTAGAGTAGCCTTTATAATCACGGTTGTTGTTTACTGAACGACGTGAACAGACGTCTTTTTTAGGGTTGTTAATTTAGCCTGTGGCGCCCTCTGCTGTTGGATTTAGTAAAACAGCTCGAAACTGGCCAGATGAAGAATGCAGAAGGGTTATAATGACCTCAACTCCGAATTTCATGACAACACTATAGATTGTTTACTTACGAGTTTAGACTTTTGAAAATTCAAATAGTAGGTTAACAGGTCAATTCTTCTCCCACGTACTGTATGTGCTTTATATAAAATACAGTATTGAATTAATGTTACATCGTTTTACGTTTTTCTCTAAAAGGTACCAAATACAACAAATAAATAAAAATTAAACTAAGTAAATGAATAAATGCATTTTCAAATTGTTAGGTCATGTAAATTACTCTGAAATTAGTAAATCTGTTTCCCTTCTAATCCATAATGCATATTGTTTTATTTAAGTTTATTATTATTGTTTTATATTGTTCGATTGTTGGTCTTTTATACGTTCATGCTTATTTCTAAAAGAAAATGTAAACAATATTTATATTATTATAAATTATAATAATGATAATAATAATTATTATTATTATTATTATTATTATATTATTATCATTATTATTAAAAAATGATAGATATTATGTTCATTAAAAATATATACATTTGTAGTAACAATTCTAATAATAATAACAATTAGAAGTATATTTATAATTATTATAATTATCATTTATTTTTTATTGTTTGATTATTGTTCTTTTGTACGTTCATAATTATTAGATTTATAAAAGAAAAAGTGAACAATATTTGTATTATAATTAATTAATTATTATTACTATTACTATAGTATCATTATTATTAAGTAACAACAATTATTATATTATTATCACTATTATCAAAAATTGTAATTATTATATTTAATAAAAAATATATACATTTGTAATAGTAATTCTAATAATAACTATTATAATAATTATTTATAATTATTATAATTATCATTTAATTTTTATTCTTAAATTTTTGTTCTGTTATACCTTCATAATTATTAGATTTATAAAAGAAAAAGTAAGCAATATTTGTATTATTATAAATAATTATAATTAATTATATGTCTATAATTATATATTTTGATTATTATTAAAAATATATAATTATATTTATTATTATATTATTAATTGTATTATTATTAAAAATATAATCATTATATTTATTAAAATATACACATTTGTAGTAATGATTCTAATAATAATAACTATTATAAGTATTATTTATAATTATTATAATTATAATTTTATTTGTATTGTTCGATTTTTGTTCTTTTATACGTTCATATTTATTAGATTTATAAAAGAAAAAGTACACAATATTGCTATTATAAATAATTATAATTCATAATAATAATTATTATATTATTAACATTATTTTTAAAAAAATTATAATTATTCTATTTATTAAACCTATATACATGTGTAGTAATAATTCTAATAATAATATCTGTTTTAAGCATTATTTATAATTATCATTATTATCTTTTTTTTATTGTTCTATTGTTGTTCTTTTATACGTTCGTAATTATTAGATTTATAAAAGAAAAGGTAAACAATATCTGCATTATTATTACCATATTTTCATTACTAAAAGATATAGTTATTACATTTATTACAAATATATACATTTGTAGTAATAATTTTAATAATATTATAAAATTATTATAAGTATTAGTTAACTTAAACCATTATAATTATCATTCAATTTTTAAGAAGAAATCTGTATTTGTAAGCAGACTTTATGTTCCTTCAATGAGTTATAAACCGGCCCTAAAATCTGGTTTAGTAGGTAATTTAGCCTATTCACGGAAATAAATTCTGGATACCCTTCACTGAAATTATTGCAACAAAGCTAACATCCTTAAACATACACTCCCTGACCCTTGTACCGAAAAGTCGAAGGGAAGGGGGCGAGCCCTGCCACTGATCTCTATAGCATCGACTGGGCGATTTCCTTGACAGCACGTCAAGAAACTCGAGAGACAGAGCGCGTCCCCTGGAGACAGCACGCGTCCACTTCCGGTTGGGCAGAGAGCTGGAAAAATAGCAACGGCTGAGGAGCACAGCTGGGGAAGGAGGAGGCCAGGCTGGAGCTAAAGCGAGTCGCTGTGCAGAGGAATGGGCGACGTTTGATCGGAGCAGGTGAGGCGTGATATTTTTAACAGGGCAGTATGTTTGCTCAGACGTCATCGTTGTTTTATTTGACGCGGTTCAACCGGACGCTTCTAAGTACATGTCGCTAACCGGCTAACTTGCTAGCATTCCGTGACAGCTTTGGTACGTGCTAGCCTGGCAGCAACTCGGCTGAGGGGGAGTTCGCATGCAGCGCTGGACAGATTATCTATCCGACCGAAAATGTCATGAACTGACCTTACCATTTTACACCGTTCTTCAACGTAGATTACGTGTTTATTTTTCTCTCAGATGCGGTGAGTGTTAGCTGCCAGCCTCCACATTCCACATTCCCCTCAATCACAAGCAAGTGGGCCACTTCCCACCCTCCTGTTTGTTTTTAGACAAGTAAAACTTTTGATTACAACCGGAGACGTGAGGCAAAAGTACCGTACACTAACGTATTAAGTTAAGACATGTAAATATCGAAAGTGTAAGTTATTAAGTGTCACATAAACTAGTAAGCTGCCTACCTAGATAGCTTTTCTGTACATTATAGATTCGTTTGATGATGCCTGTTGTGCCTAAACATGCTGTCTTTGTAGGCAGCTCACAAGGTTTTAAAACACAGCCAGTGTGAATTGAGCTGTTACTGGTTTATTTATTAAGGTGGTAATGATTTTTTTTTTAAATTAAAGTGAAACTACATTTAATTGGCTTAGTAACTTGATAATGAAAAGCCACAATTACTGTATTCAGTTTGCAATGTAACATGTTTAAGGCAACGAGTTGTCGCATTTAGTTTTAGTTCACCTAAAATGAAAATGAAACGGTTACTTTTTTGAGAACTTTCCTTTTTTTTCATTTATTTTTATTTTTTATTTTTGAGTGAACAAACATAACTTCCACATATCATAATATGTGTGAATGTCCACAAACAGTGCTGTGTTTATATAATATAACTTTTTTTGACTGGCGTACAAGGAAAGTAAAGTGTGAGTGTTGTGCAAGAATGAGAAAATCGTCTTTGTAGTTTCACTTTTAAAAGTTGTTCACATGCCATTATTACTTATTTATTTAATTGCTGTGAATGTCTTTCGTTTTTGAAATCTTTTTAAAAACGCAGTTGTTTCATATTGCTTTGCCTGTTTATATTGTACATCATTATTGGCTTTATTTTAAGATGGAATAAAGTCATACATCATCAAACAATAGAAACCTGTTAAGGCAGATAGAGTTGTTAAGTTCAACTCAGTTGATCGTTCATGCATATAATAATTATCTTTGCGTTTATAATTGCTTACATTTCTCTTAACAAGAAAAAAATGTGTTTCTTTCACACTGCTCTAGTTTTTTAAATCCTGGTTTATGTGTGATAAATTGCTTGAGCACAAAACCAGTCATAAGGGTACATTTTTTTTTGAAATTGAGATTTATACAAACTCTGAAAGCTGAATTTATTGATGTATGGTTTGTTAGGATAGGACAATATTTGGCTGAGATACAACTATTTGAAAATCTGGAATCTGAGGGTGCATAAAATTCAAAATATTGAGAAAATCGCCTTTGTTGTCCAAATTAAGTTCTTAGCTGTGCGTATTACTAACCAAAAAATAAGTTTTGATATATTTGCAGTAGGAAATATATCTTCATGGAACATTTTTGACATAAAAGAAAAATCGAACATTTTGACCCATATAGTGTATTTTCGGCTATTGCTACAAATATACTTGAGTGCTACTTAAGTGGCTGCTAAATGGTTAACTGTAATTGACAAATGCAGGTTAGTAGGGTAAATCTGTCACAGCAGTTCACAAGAATAATAGAGTGCTGTAATCTTGTTTTGGAAGTAAAAATCTCATTCATTCTTTTCATTGGGCAATTGGTTTTGAATGATAGCTTTTAAATACAGACCTACTTTGAGCTACAAGGTTGTTGGGAGGTTGTAGTTGAAGCCATCAGCCCACATTATTTCAACTTATTGTAAAATAATCATGTTTAACAGCAGAATTCCTGGTGAAATTACCCAGAGAAATGCGAGAATCGCACCCACACCCATTCCTATGAAGCACTGCACGTTACGTAGAGTCAAGTCTGTTTACGTTCTTAAACTGCTAAAATATTTGTAAGTGTAATATGCATGCAAGAAAAGTAAAAACATATGGTTTCTGTATATATTAACATCTTTAACTCAATAGTTCTATATGTCTCCATCAGTTCAGTTGTGTCTTTCAAAGTGTTTCATGGGATTGCAGTTTTTACCTCATTAAAGCCAGTAAATACACAGTCATGATCTTTGACTTGCCTGATTTTTAGATGCTTTTTGCTTTAAATCAAAGTTTGTAATGTTGCAATTCAGCTTGTAGATAATTGGTTCATTTCCTGACTTAGAAACTTGCTGGACAAAATGGGAGGGCATGGTTGCATTCTATAGAAAGGATATCTGGTTGAAACTTGAGTAGAAAGCATTCCTTCAAATGCCATATTTTTTAAGCTTAGGTTATATAGAAACCTCTGACGTGTTCAGAGTGATTGTGTACCTGAAAAATGTCTTTTTGAGCAGTAGCCTAAAATTGAAAGTAAGCATATTTTCTCATCAGGAAGTACAGTGTCTTCACTGTGGGTTTCCCCACTTCCTTGTCAGTTTTAAAAGGCGTGTTTCACTCACTGCTCCTATAGGTGCGTTTATGGCATCTCTGGAGGCATTAGTCCCATAAGTCCCTCCTAACCACTCGGAATGTTTCCCAACCAGGCTTGTCTGAACAGACGGAGCCAAACCAATTAAGTCGTGTGCATGAGTAGGCATTATTGCTTTGCACTCGATAAACCTTTCATTTTTGTGGCGGTGGCTGCTTCTCTTCAGTATTAGTTGTTAAATGGTTTTGGTTTGAAAGCCCTCCTGCTACGGCAGATTTATAGCATTGAAGGATTTTTCCTGTACCTTACACAAGACATCACCTTCGCTGCTTCGGCTTTTGTTAGCTGCTTCTGAATGTAGTGACATCTGCTGTGAGTATAGTACTTGAATGTTTTGGGAATGCTGAAGAGCGGTTTGTCCCTGAAGCTTGTGGTTCAGTGGTCTTTGGCTGTGTATCCCTTGTCTCTTGGCCAGCTTCAATGGGGAACGACTTGGGAAAGAAGAAAGGATGCCTTTGACCTGCGCACCCGAAGCAAAACAGAATGACTTGGTGGTATTTTTATCCACTCTGATTATGCCTGTTAGATATGCAAAGCCTGGCTGATTTCCCTTGCCAGTTCCTTTATAGCGATTCTTAATTATCCTTTCGAATTTGTGCTGCAGTTTCCCTTTGATGTAGCTTTCCTTTTCTTGCTATCAGAATGGCTGGACTCGTAGATGGCGATGGGAGGAGGCACAAAACAGGCCTGGACTATGTTCTTAATGCACATTGGCCTTTTTATGATCTTTCTCCTGTCACGATCGGGAGCAATATGTTAGTGTTTTAACTGAAGATTCCTTTGGTGTAGCCTCATGCCTGGGACCAGGGATGTTACCCAGAGCTTCTGACCCATTTTTCGGTAGCCGTTCGAGCTACATACTGCTGTATTGTTGAGGTATATATTATCATGATAGATTTGCTAGCAGCTTAGTGCTTTGATAGTGGTGCTTATATAAAAATGTGATTAGAGATTGCAGTTAGTTTCTTTGTAATTAATTTTTAAAGAAGTCTCTTCTACTCATCAAGCCTGCATTTATTTGATCCAAAGTACAGCAAAAACAGTACAATTTTAATATTTGTACTATTTAAAATAACACTTTTCTATTTGGATATATTTGAAGAGTTCATCTGATGTTTTTCTTTAAAATAAGCATTTTTTAGGCTCTTATGTATAGGTTTCTACCTGAGTACTGGTATGTCTGATTGAGCGGAGGCTGGGATTTAGCAATTTTTACAAGAAATTATAGAAATCAATACCTTTATTTAGCAAGGATGTTTTAAATTGATCAAAAGTTATGATAAAGACATTCATAATGTTACAAAAGATTTCTATTTTATCTATTTTCGATAAATGCTGTTCTTCTGAACTTTTTATTCATCAAAGAAACTGAAAAAATTCTACTTAGCTGTTTTGAACATAATAATAATAATAATAATAATAATAATAATAATAATAATAATAATAATACATGTTTTTTTTTTTTTTTTACCAGTAAGTCAGAATATGAGAATGATTTCTGAAGGATCACGTGATGATGCTTAAATGTCAGCTTTGAAATCACAGAAATAAATTACATTTTAAAATATATTAGAATAAAAACAGTTATTTCAAATAGTACAACTTTGAAATATTTCACTGTTTTGCTGTACTTTGGATCAAATAAATGCAAGTTTGGTGAGCACGAGATGTCTTTAAAAAACATTAAAATCTTAGTATTCAAAAACGTTTGATTGGTAGAGTACGATAACAGCAAAAACTACTGTAACTTTCAAACCTTGTTAAAGATGAGTAAACAGTAATAAAATAAGAACATTTAAACTAATTACAAACAGTAACACAAATAAATACAATAAAGAAATGATACAAATTAAGTAAACAGTAGTTTGAAGTTTTTCAGGTGGGTTTAATAGTAGTATTTAGGTAAGAATTATTACAGAAATGTAAAATAACAGCATAGTATTCACTGTATAAAGTAAAAATAGATCAGTCCTTATTAAAATAACATCAAAAGCTAAGTTAAACGATTTTAACCAGTTTTGTATTGTTAAAATTAGGGCTGTCAAACGATTAATTGCGATTAATCGCATCCAAAATAAAAGTTTGTGTTTACAGAATAAATATACACACAGCACACACATATATTATTTAAACACATGCTTTTATTTTGGATGTGATTAATTGCGATTAAGTGCACATTTTTTTTCATGGATAGTCTGATTGAGCCCAGTGCATTATGGGTGTTGGATATTTTCCTACCTTTTTTCACCACAGCCCTTCTTTTCTAGTCATACTCTTTTAAAAAATGCGTTTACTGCATAGACAAACATATTTTTTAAGACCCCATTTTGCTTGCAGTGAATTACCGCTTTAATTACACAGACGGCAGCAGGTTAGCCTGTTGTCACTGTGAGAGCTCATGTGCTTATATTCGAATATATGGACACAATGTTTATGAGGATACTTGCTGCAAAGTGTTGCTGAGATAAAGCACATTGCTCAGCATACTCTGTGTTCTCATGATAGTTCTTGAAAACAGTTCCCAACAAAGTTTGCAAGCACTCCTCACCACTTTTCCGCCCTCTCACGGCCTATCGGGTTCCTCCTGCCAGACTGTGCATGTTAAGCATTTTTGGCAGTACTGGACTAGGTTTTATTTTGCAGAATAGGCTTAAAAGCTGCTTATCTTGAAGCAGGCCTTCTGCGGTGTTCATTTGCCAATGCTGATATGGCGGTTTTCAGTCTTAACGGCTTGCTCAGTGAACCGGTAAAAGAAGTTTTCCTGGTTAGCCTTGAGTTTTTATTTTGACTGTTGTTTAGGGATTCTGGGTAGTGTTTGTGTGTGAAGGTTTTATCCCTATGGTTTTTGGACCTGTGGTTGACTGGATCTGACTGGAGCTAATATTTGGGAACTAAAAGGCAGATTTTATCCTAATGAGTTTTAAGAAGGCTAATTTAGATTAACCTAAGGAAGATTAATTAGGCTGAGATGGTGTTTACCTAATTTCAACATCAGATTTGGTCTGGTATGTAATGCAAATGCGTGTAAAATTGCAGTTGTAGAACAAACATGCTGATCCATGAGTTAACAGATACAATAAGTAACTCATGGTGGGACATGAATGTGTCATGCAGTGAACCGAGGCAACTCTATCACTTCAACTGGGACAGCTCTTTTGATGCCAAAAAAAATTAGCCTTTGACATGCACATTGGCTGTTGCCAAATCACTGTTGACGCTGCTGCATTATCTCATTGAGAAATTGCTAACCTTTAACAGTCAATCTTTTCACCAGTCCACCATATAAATGTGCCTCTTGGTCTGTTACTTGTGCAATCCATTGTATGAGGAAGTAGCTTCATGATTTTATTGTTTTTAATGATCGAGAGCTGTGTTAACCCTCCCCCCCCCTCGACTCTCTCCTCGGGACATGAGCCTGAGTGCGAAACCTGTGATTGCATCTCGCTGGAGTGCTGCCAGGACACTTGCCCCGTGGGTCCACCAGATCAACTGAGTATACATTCTCTGGCAACCTGTCAAACTTGAGTTTAGCTTGGTTCGCAGAAGCAGTGGCAAGGCGCCTTTTTGACATGACTTCATACTACATGTACATGTGAACATGTAATATTTATATAGGAAGTGATATAAGAGATTTGGCAAAAGCCAATGTGCATGTCAAAGGCTAATTTTTAAGGCTAATAAACCGTCCACTTTTTTTTCACATCAGTTGTGTTTTTTTGATTTCATACAAAATCCATTTCTCTTAGGGAATGTGCAAAACGGCTTATTTTTGAACCCGACTAGTGGTTTGCTTTGCCAGAAAACTTTATAAAAATTCTGTATTTGACTGATGTAATTCTACTGGTTTTAAATTTTAACTTTTGGTGAACTATCCCTTTAATGTGAAGCTTAGGTACGCATCTATTTTCTCTCTCTGCTCTTTCTCACTTTAGACATAACCAACTGTGTTTATATATAAACCTTGTGTGTTTTTGACAGTTTTAGCGCAATCAGATGCGAAAGATAACTTAGTCCAGTAATCAGACGTATGGTTTCCTCTAAATTATTAAAGGAGAAATTCACTTCCAGAACAAAAATTTACAGATAATTTACTCACCCCCTTGTCATCCAAGATGTTCGTGCCTTTTTTTCTTCAGTCGATAAGAAATTGTTTCTTGAGGAAACCGTATAATGGATTTCCATATAATGGATTTAAATGGTGCCCCCAAGTTTGAGGAAGAAGGGTCTTATCTAGCAAAACGAGTGATCATTTTTGAAACAAATTGACAATTTATATACTTTTTAATGGATTTAAGTCTGTGTGAACTGTTTTTTTCTGGTTCAATACAGTTAGGGTATGTCGAAAAACTCCCATCTCGTTTTCTTCCCCAGTTTCAAAATCGCCCGACATCGCTGCAGAAATACCGACCCAGTGTTTACAAAGTGAACATGCAAAGAAGATCAAACGCCTATTTCAAAACAAAGGTAAAACAGCGATGTAGGATAATTTTGACGTTGAAGAAGAAAACGAGACGGGAGCTTTTCGACATACCCTCACTGTATTGACCCGGATTAAACAGACTACGCATGCGCATCGCAAAGACTAGATGAGCATTTGAGGTTAAAAAAAGTATGTTTTTTTTCAAAAATTTGTTTCGAAATTGACTGATCGTTTTGCTAGATAAGACCCTTCATCCTCTGCTGGGATTGTTTAGAGCCATTTAAAGCTGCATTTAAACTGCATTTTGGAAGTTCAAACTTGGGGGCACCATTGAAGTCCATTATATGGAGAACATTCCTGAAATGTTTTCCTCAAGAACATGAATCTTGGACAAGGGGGTGAGTAAATTACCTGTAAATTGTTGTTCTGCAAGAGAACTTCTCCTTAAAGCAGCACAACATTTTTCAAATTAGGAAATGTTTCTTGAACACCAAATCAGCATTTTAGAATGTTTTCTGAAACATAATTTGACACCAAGACTAGAGTAATTGCTGAAAATTCAGCTTTGCCATCACAGCTTAAAATGTATTTACAAAGAAAACATTGTTTTAAATTATAATACTTTCCACTTTTTTTCTTCTTTTTATGTGTTTATGTTTATAAAAGTAATTTAGTTGAAATCGTTTCTCTTTCTCTTTAGTGTTTCTATGATTCTTCCCCTTTTTCTGTTTGTCTTGACCATGGCAAAATGACAGCATATGGGTTGCGAGACAGGTGTCTCGGCAAGCCCTGCCAGTTGGAGAAAGTGTTTACGCTTCCAAATTGCTGACTAGGACTCGTGCTGAATCGCTAGAGATTGAGAAGAGAAGACTTAGGAAGTATGTAGGATTCTAGGAAGACCTAGAGAGAAAATTGTAAAGAGGAAGATAAGAAGAACAGCTTTATGGAATTCTTGTAAATTTAGATTTTTCCCCATTTCTTTTTAACTTTTTACATCTTTTATAATGTGCTGTGCTGTTCAGCATATTACTTTCAAGTTAAGTGGCTGCAGTAGTACTTTTATGCTCCTAATGATGGATCACTCTTTCTCCCATGTCGTTTTTGGCCATGCATCAACTTGACCTAATGATATCTCTCAACAACACACCCATGAACATCTGAGATCTTATTTGTTCTATGATACCGTGTCTGCTTTTTAGACTTTGCTCTTAATGACACCTTTGCTTGAGAGCACTATATGAACCATTCTTGGGGATTTTTTTTTGTGTTTTTTCTAGGTGTTTTTGAAGACTAGTCATGGCTATAGGCTTTTTTTTGTAATATAAAGAGGTGGAGAAGATTGAGCTGAGTTTTTAAAGTGCTTTAGCTTCAGTATACACAGCATACAAAAAATTGGATTAAAGTGTGCGCTGGATGCTTCACTAAATCTAGCACTCTAGAGCCACAGTAAGCTGACCATATATTCCCTCTATAGTCTTTTTTCTGCTTTGTGAATCTCTGTGAAATTTGTCAGGTGCACTGTCTTATTACAGAATGTTCTTGTTATTCAAAGTATTTATCCTATTGAGATCCAAAAAACCCATGGCAGCATGTACACTACAATTGAAAAGTTTGTGGTTTTTCATTAAATTGATCAAAAAATGACAGTGTCTCAAAAGATTTACATTGGATCAGTAGATTCTTTCAGTAGATTTTTTAATGTCTGTTTATCAAAGAATCCTGAAATGTTTCCCACCCAGAACTTAAGCAGTAAAAGTGTTTTCAGTGTTGATAATAAAAAATATTATTTAAACACCAAAACAGCATATTATAATAATTTCTGAAGGGCCATATTAGACTGTAAAATGGTGTAGTTTTTAAAAACGTAATAATATTTAAAAATATTACTTGATTTGACTGCATTTTGACTGCAGTTAATGCAGCCTTTATGAGCTTAAGTAGTCTCGTTTAGGCAGACCTTAAGACTGACGGCAGAAGGTCTGGGAACCTTGGGCACTTTAAATGGCCAGGGCCCGCCCAGTGGACCATATGACTGACCGGTAACGCAACCAATCACATTTTGTGCCACGTTATGTTTAGGGGTGTGGAAATGTCCCCACAATAACAGTCTGGTATGTAAAACTCTTGGACGTATTTTAAAGAGTCTATACCACAAACTTTAAATATTATACATACTTTTGAAAATCCAGTGTTTAGTTGATCCTGATAAGGGTTATTGTCACATTCGTAAACACGACTTTTAAGAATGTGACATACACATCTCCCGGAAATCCTGTATAATTCAACCAATCTGATTTCCACTTTTGTGTGCGATGTGCATCAGACATTCAGCCATCAGTCCGTCTGTGTGACGTCTGAGGCTGAGACTAGAGCATAAAAGACTTTCAAAAACATAAAACATCTTCAAACCCTAAACTTTTTAATAGTTCATGTATACAGGTGCATGTAATAATGCAAATAAATGTTATGTAATATAAATGTGTGTAAAGTTGCCATTTTAGAGCAAAGGTAACACTTTAGTATATTAGCATGCCTATTAATGTTAGCTGTTTATTAGTACTTATAAAGCACACATTCTGCATGACCATGTTCTACATCCGTAATCCTACCCAATGCCTCAACTTAACTACCTTACTAACCACACTCTTAAAAATAAAGGTGCTTTAAACGGTTCCTCACAGCGATGCCATAGAAGAACCATTTTTGGTTCCACAAAGAACCATCAGTCAAAGGTTCTTTAAAGGTTCTTTCTTACTTTTTTATAATCTGAAGAACCTTCTTTCACCACAAAGAACCTTTTGTAAAACAAAAAGGTTCTTCAGATGTTAAAGGTTCTTTATGGAACCATTTAGACAAACCTGTGTATTATTAAGCAGCAAATTAGGATTTTATTGAGACAAAAGTCATAGTTAATAACTTGCCAATAGCGAGGATTGGATCTTAAAATAAAATGTGACCCAAACAAACATACAGAATGTTCCTGAACTGAAGAATAATGCACTAGCAAATGTCTTCAGTGAGTGGCACTGTCTTTTCCATGTGGATGTTACATTTGTGTAGTACAGCAGCATGTTTACTCTCATGTGAAAAACACTGGGGAAGTGTGGTTCAGCTTCCTCTCTGAGAGTGTAGAACTTGTAGAATCCTGTAGATTTTAGCAGATGTGGGGAAGAAATTGGCATACTAAAGGCACAATATAGAAGATATTTTGGTTAAAATATCCAAAACCCACTAGAACAGTGATATATTTTGCTGACTTGTGTACTTACATTATCCCAAATGTTTCCAAGAATGTTTAAATCCAGAGAAATAAGCAATTCTAACTAGTGTAACGAACTGTCATTGTGTCACCTGGCAATGACGTCATACACCCTTGAGTTTCCAGTTTTATTTTGTAGTAAAGATGGAAACTCCAAAGACACTTTATGCATTGTATGCATTTTCTTAGACAGGTGAGGAACGCACAGAGGAGCATTATAACAGAACTTTCAACACACTCAAATGTGTCTACTACAAATCGCTCCAGTGTCCTCGTTTCGCTTCCACAACTTTCAGCCCCAACTTGCCTCAAGTCTATAATATATTAGCTCATCTATGGACATGATTTTTGTTTTAAAGGATAGCATCGGCTTTGGGGATGAAGACAAAACCCCTATGATTTCACACTCAATCACAGCGTTGTGAAACTGCACCTTTGTTTCGTTGTTTGTTTTGAATATGCGCCCTCTAGCGGCGAAAACTTAAATATTGTGCCTTTAATATAATCAACCTATAAATGTGTTTCCTTATGCATTTTTCTTTTTCTTCTTCAGGTTCTCTACAAACCAGGAGAGACGTCAGTGAGTCATGGAGGACTGTAGTAGCCTCATAGAGTTCGATGTACCTGAGTTCAGCAACACCGTCCTGAACCAGCTCAATGAGCTCCGTCTCCAGGGCAAGCTGTGCGACATCATTGTGCACATTCAGGGCCAGCCATTCCGAGCCCACAAGGCCGTCTTGGCCGCCAGTTCGCCGTACTTCCGTGATCATTCGGCACTAGGCACGATGAGCGGCCTCTCCATCTCCGTAATCAAGAGCCCTGAGGTGTTTGAGCAGCTGCTGGCCTTCTGCTATACTGGCCGCATGTCATTGCGCCTACGTGATGTCATCAGCTTCCTCACGGCTGCCAGCTTCCTCCAAATGCAGGCTGTGATTGACAAATGCACACAGATTCTTGAGGGTATTCACTCGAAGATCAGCATCCCTGTGCCTGGTGGAACCGATCCAGATGATGAGTGCACCACCTCAAGGGCTGGACGGAATGGTGTGAAAGACGGAGGAATCTTTGTAAACCCTACCCAGATTTCACCGCCTTACTATTCTCGACAAAATCATTGCGCGGAAGGGCGGAGCTCAGGTAAGGGAGTGACAGAAGAGGGTCAGTCAGACCGAGGGAGTAGTGACGGGATATCTGAGCAGGAGACGTCAATGGAGGTCGAGACGGAACAAGTAGACCTCATCGGCAAGGACGGACAGGTAACCGACGTCCATATCAAGCTGGAGAAAACCGACCGGCCCACCTACTCTGATAGCTCGTCGGCAGGTGATGACGGCTATCATACAGAGCTAGTGGATGGTGAACAGGTGTTGGCTGTCAGCGTGGGATCCTATGGGCCTGTGCTTTCCTCAGCAGGATACACTTATTCTGCACTACCTTCCTCCTGTTTCGTCAGCCTGAGTTCTTCTAGCCCATCTCGTTCCTTGCTCAGCAGCGTCCGAGGTGGTCGTGCCCGCCCGAAACGTCCCGTGCCTCTTCCAGCCGATCTGCTAACTCAGCTCAAGCCCAGTGCCGACGAAGGAGATGCACCCGCGACGACAGCGACCCTCGAGAACGACATAAGGGAGCGGAGTTTCCGCGGACAGTGGTACCCCTACAACGAGCGCCTCATCTGCATCTACTGCGGCAAGTCCTTTAACCAAAAGGGCAGCCTGGACCGCCACATGCGTCTGCACATGGGCATCACACCCTTCGTCTGCAAGTTCTGCGGCAAGAAGTACACCCGCAAAGATCAGCTGGAGTACCACATCCGCGGCCACACGGACAACAAACCCTTCCACTGCCAGATCTGCGGCAAATGCTTCCCCTTCCAAGGCACACTCAACCAGCACTTGCGCAAGAAGCACATGACCTCTGGCACAGAAGTCAACAATCACACTGACTTGCTGGCAGAGGTACCAGATGGCCAGAAAGGGGAGCAAGAGGATACCTCCGAGGGTGAAGCAGCCTGCGGAGCAGCTTACCCCGATGATTTGTCAACAAAAACCCCCAGCGAAGAAAGCGGCAAGTGTACTCCGGAAGAAACCCCTGCGTCCAAACCTCTGCGTGGATACTGAGAAAAAAGCTTGTTCCTTATCCAATAAGAATAAGCTTAAAGGGTTACTCTTTTCACGATGAAGCCCAGCTGTTTTTAAAGAACGACAAGAAATAACCTGCCTTGCGCATTTTCTACAAGTCCATTTTTGTGGAAGTTCTACACAGGACTAAGATGGCGAGAAGAGTTTTTAAGGAGTTTTTCAAAGGGAAGGAGTCCTATAATCGGGGAATTAAATAACCGGGGTGGAGGTCTCTGTAATCAAGGCCTCTTAAGAGTTTTATCACATTTTTATATATCTATATATATATATATATATATTTCCATGTTTTTCAACATATTTACAGAGTAATATAGGCATGTTGCAATAATGAATAATGTGAAAGCTCAGATGAGATGCTCGTCATATCACGCTTTTACCTGACCTGTTTTTGCACATGTGGCCTGTAGTAGGTCACTCACTCACGAGGAATGGTTTATCTGCCAGTGCAAGGCTCTTTGTGACACATCCGTTCAATACCTCATTATACAACCTCAACATACTCATAATGGACAGTATTTGTAGCTTATCAACTCCAGCCAGGTTTTACCTCATAGCAAAGAACCTGAACGGAGGGGAAGATGCTTCTCTCAGTAAAATCACATTGTTTTGTTTCAAAGGGTTTGAATGCTACGGTGAAACCCTTGAACAAAACATCTCCACTCTACCAAGGCTTGATACTTCAGTGAAATATTCCTTAGTGATTGTATTGAAATCTGGATTCATCTTGTTCAGTTTTCTTTAGCAGCCATGTTGCGTGTGTCTATGAGACTAATGTTAGTACAAGGTGAACCTGTGGTGTATTTTCAGGATCCAGGATCTGTTTTTTTTTTT
>JAHKKF010500161.1:0-28995 GCA_019740295.1 Labeo calbasu
TTTTTTATAATTCAATAAAATAATAATAATAATAATAATAATAATTATTATTATTATTATTATTAAATACTTGGTTTTATGGTACAATAGTATTGTTGCTGTAATAATATATTTCTTTTTTCCATTAAAAAATATTATTATTATTATTATTAATTATTATTATAATAATTAATAATAAATACTTTATTTTTTTTATTTTGTATTGTTGCTGTAATAAAATATTTCTTTTTGTTTGTTTAATGTAATAATTCTATAAAATAATAATAATAATAATAATAATAATAATAATAATATTCTTTTGTTATTATTAATAAATCCTTGATTTTTCATTTTACAGTACAATAGTATTGTTGTAATAAAATATTTATTTTTATAATTCTATAAAATATAATAATTATTATTATTAACTTGAATTTTCATTTTACAGTACACTAGTATTGTCGCTGTAATGTTTCTTTTTTGTTTCATTTTTATAATTCAATAATAATAATAATTATTATTATTATTATTAATATTAAATATTTGATTTTTAATTTTACTGTACAAGTAAAGTATTTTAAGTATAATAATAATAAAACTAATAATAATTTAATAATTATTATTATATTTGTTTGTCCAGTCATACTGAATAGGATCAATAAAAACAATAGTGTACATGTGCATGTTTAAAAACAAACAAAAATGTTTTCTCTTTTGACCCGTTGTTTGTGTGGTGGCTTCAACAGATTATTAAGCACTTAGTCATTCTACCAGCTAACGTTAATTTTAATGGGGTTTTTTTAAGGAAATCTTTACTTTTATTATGAAACTAATACTACAAAAAAGCCCACTCTCATTAAAATACCATGACACCACCAAAGGTCAAAGGTCGATTCGGTCAGGTGCAAAGGTTAACTTGCATTACACAGCTGTGGGCATCCACCAGTTACTCCACCTGAATGGCCAGTGAGTGAGCACAGCTATGGGTCATGCAGGCCTGGTTAAACTCAGTCTGTCTGGGTTATGAGAAGTACAGTCCAAAGGGGTTTGAATTCTCTGAGGCGAGCACCTGAGCTCACTGTCTGCTCCCCGAGCGCTGACCCTTCATGACTGAGATATTACCGCTCCGGGCTGTTGCTCTGTACAAACCCCCCTCCCGCTCGTTCTTTTTCTCCTTCTCTTTTTTGCTGTCGGCAGATTGAGCCTATAAATGAGGGGCTTTCAGGCTTTCATGCAAGATCACAGGTGCTTATTTAGAAAATGACAATTTTGCCTTTCCATAATTTCATGTTACAGCATTACCAGATCTTATCAAGAGCCGCCATCTTATTCCTGAGGTTGTGTAACTTAATGAAAGATATTTTGCCCTGCTTCTCATACAGCAGCACACAGACCCGCTTGGGGGTGAGAGGAACAGTTATTCTGAAGGATTTGGATCTGTTTTTGACTGGAAAGCATGGAAAAGTTGCATAGTTCTGAACAATTTCTTCAGCAAAAGATTATTTGATTTGGCTTGAGTCATAAGATAATGTATTTTTTAACACGAAAAATACATGTTCAGATATATTTTAAATGCATTTGGAAATATGCAGAAATAAATAGCCAATATAGATTGTTTACATTAATATGTTTGGTAACACTTTACAATAAGGTTCATAAGTTAAAAGCTGTGTTTGTTAACATCAAGCTAATGCACTGTGAACTAACATGAACAAACAAAGAACTGTATTTTTATTAACTAACGTTAACAAAGATGAATAAATTGTGTAATAAATGTATTCCTGATTGTTCGTTCATGTCAGTTAATACACTAACTAATGTTAACAAATGACGCCTTGCTGTGCAACCTGGTCTTATGACAAAAACGTACCTTGAGGCAGTTTTTCGCGAGACACGAAATATGTACCAATAAGTGCATATCACTGCAGTTTCCAATAGAAGTGTCCACTGAGTGGCTTTTTTTGTTCTCCGGAACAGATGAACGTACATGCGGTTCGTTTTATTGTAAAGGCTAGATGGTATACAGATGTACTGTACAGAAATTACTGGGTACTGGGTAGATTTAGGGTTTGGGTAGGTGTACAAGTTAATAACGTAGAAAATTTAGTTTATTTGATGTTTTGAAATAACGTACATCTGCACAATTTTTCATCTTTCATCATAAGTTATGTTTTTCACAGGATTCGTACCCAGGGTTTCCGCATCTTAAGTCTGAGCCTGAGCTACCGAGCAAGCTTGTTACGTCTGGTTTTGTGTCCATTTGTGCTACCCTGTCGTGTACACCTACCCCAACCCTAAAAATACTATATTAAAAATACAGTGTTGGTAGCATAATCTGATAGGTATCACTATTTGTCAGAACACCTGAAAGCGAAACATATTGAACTGTAATCATGGCCGTCTCGTGAAAAAGTGCCCCAGGTACGTTTTTGCCATGAGACCAGGTTGTTATTGTAAAGTGTTACTATATATATATATATTTTTTTTAACTTATAATTCCTCATATTATTAAAACAGACATAACAAAACAGACAAAACATTCATTCTAATTGTATTTATTATTTATTATATTACCCAAAATATATTGTAAGATTAGATATATTTTCTTTCCCCCCAAAGTACATTTTTAATATATTTTTTTTGCATGTAAATATGATTTCTGAATGTTTTAAATGAAGAATGAAGGTAAATTGACCATTTAAAGACCAATTAAAGAAATGTAAGGAATAAATTAAGGAGTTGTATAAGCAGCACTTAAAAGTTTGAAAATACAGCTTACAATGGTTCTCCATTACCTTTTAATTAAATTTACAACCAAATATCATTGATAAAATAAAAGAATAAAATACAGCTTAACTAGAATATGATAAAACTTTTACAGTACATTCTGATCATGAGACACAAAAATCACATGATAAGAAGGTTTGTTTTCTTAGGAATATTTTAAAAATGAAGTGAATTTGTGGGCTCAGAAAAAAAAAAAATCTGCTTAATTCAAAGAGGAAACAAGTTTTCATACCCCACTGACAGATTGTTCTTCTTTTAATATTACAAAAATAATAAATCAAATAAAATAAAAATAAATAAATAAACAAGACTTGTCGTCATTTTGCTTCATTTTGTGTATTTGTACTGAAAAACAAGACAAAATACTGATGTGCAGTGCAGGCAAAATTTATGGGCACAACTTTATAAATTTAAGACTTTCTACTCAAATGTAAGACTTTTAAGGCCTTAATTTTTCGAAGGGCAATTTTTCGCAGAAACCCTGTATATATGCTGAATGGGGTAAAAGTAAACAACAAATGTGAAAAAATTAGGATTCAAAATCTAATCTAAATTTCAAAATAAACAAAGTTTTAGGACTTTGAGGAGAAAAAAAATTCAAATTCTTCACCCTTTTAAATAAAATTTTTTTTTGATAGAATAATGTGAAAACTATGGAAGCCCATTGCCGCCACTGAATTAAAAAAGGTTATTGCAAAATTTTTATCTCACAGTTGTCACTTTTTTTTTTTTCACAGAATTGCATGATACAAACTTGCAATTTTGACTTTTTTCTCAGAACTGCAAGATATAAACTCACAATTCTGACTTTTTTTCTCAAAATTGTGTGATATAAACTCGCAATTGTGAGAAATAAACAAATTGTGATATCTAACGATTGTGTTTTCTTGTAAATGCAAGTTTATATCTTGCAAATCTGAACTTTTTCCCCACAACAAAATTCCCCACAAATCAGAATTGTGAGATATTAACTCGCAATTGCGAAATATAAAATCCAATTTTAGGGGGGAAGAAGAGTTTCTAACAATTCTGATTTAATAACTCACAATTGCGTGTTATAAAGTCAGAATCGCAAGATATGAACTTGCAATTAAGAGAAAAAAAAAGTCAAAACGTTGAGATATAAGAATTGTGAAATGAGAATTGTGAGTTTATATCTAACAGTTCTGACTTTATTTCTCAGAATTGCAACTTTATATCTCACAATTCTGAGAAAAAAGTCATGATTGCGAGTTTGTATCTCACAGTTCTGACTTTATAACTCACAATTCTGAGAATTAGAATTACGAGATGTAAGCTCGCAATTGCGAGAAAAAAATTCTGAATTGTGAGATAAAAATTCGCAATAACCTTTTTAATTTTGTATTTATTGGTGGAAACGGGCTTCCATAGAAAACAGTGTCAGATGAATTGTATTAAATTAGAAAAATGACAGCATTTTCACTGGTGGTCTCAGACGTTTGAATCCCTCTGTATCTTGTAAGCCAGATTTGTCAGATGTAACCAAGGCATCATATACCAGGCAGTTTATCACAAACATCACACAAGCATGACATGACCAGTGGAAGTGATTTAAAGTGAGCGGTCAGCACCCTGAAGAGGTGTGTGAAAAGTCAAGACACTTCCTGCAGCGTCCTTTACAAACAGGAAGTTTAAATCCTGGGAGCAGACAGTGTCTGAGACACATACCGAGGCACTTGCGTTTGGAGAAATATTTTCACAGGATTAACCCAGGCCACGGCAAACTATTTTCAGTAAAGGGCTTTAGGGTCCACCAAAGTTGAAGAAAACATCTCGAAGGCTAGAGGTGAACTACCATGTGTTGACGTTGTAAAAGTCGTTACCAATACTATTTTGTGTTGTGCAGTTTCTCAGTTATATAACGATCCACTGAGACAAATTTCTTCTCGTTTGTTCTTTTTCTCTTTTTTTTTTTGAGTCGAGGCTCCATAACTCAAATACCTCCATCAAACCTTACATGTTTTTCGGGGGATGTAATTTCAGCCACTTAAGGATCATTAAAAAGAGATCATATTAAATATCGGCGGTTAAGAGGCGTACTGAGGGGGGATAGAGACGGAAATAATGAGGAGATTTGTTTGTCAGTCAAATTCTGACTAGCTGTCTGAGGGCGAGCGAGGGGCTTTTTCTTGTGCAAATCTACCGACGAAATGTTGACAAAACAGACAATTTTGTGTAATTTTCTTCGTGGCAATCTTTCAGCGAGCCGGTCACTCAGAACCCCCTCATTTGGCGTAGCACCACGCCGTGACCTTTGACGTGTATCTGGTCCCGGACTTCTTCTTCTTCTTCTGCGATCCGGCGAAGGGACGTAACAGTTGTGCCTTTCAGGTCAGGTGGACGCGGCCTTGGAGTTTAAGGCTGAAGGGCTATAAAGGATCTCTTTGTGTGTCTTTCCCCTGCGGAGCATGAGCAGAGGGATAAGAAATGTGGTTAATGGCTCAGGAGTGGGCTAATCATCGGTTGCCATTACTGCTCCAATATCAGCAGGGATGACAGACTTATCAATGACAAAGGGCCCAGGTGAAGACCCAGACCGGCCCCTTCAGTTTTGATCTCTGGTCCGCAAAGCAGGAGCTTTCATTCGAGCTAAGCACCAGTCAGTATACTTCTCTCGCTCTTACTCTTTCTGTCTCCTTCTTTCTCTCTTTTCTCTCCGCTTGTGCCAGGAATCACTCATCCGCTCTCCCCCTGTCTAGGCCCCCACGTTGTGTTCTCTCAAGCCTCAGCCATTATATCCACAATTTGGCTTAATTTCTTAGGCAACTGCAATGTGATAATGCATCTCTGTGGAGAGGATATAAAATCTCATGATTGTTCTTTTCATTTAACCTTTTTTGTTACTTGTACATTGTGTGTGCAGCACCAAAAAAAAAAAAAGAAAAAAAAAGAAAGAAAGAGCGCTCAGGTTTAACTTCATTTTAAATTATGTCAATGAAAAGATTGTTCTTTTAAAAACCATGAGAATGATAATGTCTGTTTTACTTTACTTGCTGCCTTTAAACAGTATATAGTGTTAGGAATACACAAAACATTTTTTTTTTTTAAACAAAAAACAATTGGTTGTATATTGTACGTGTCTAAAGAAACATCACTAAAATACTATATATATATATATATATATATTACAATAGGAATTAAACAAAAAATAGTTTTGAATCTAAAGTATATTTATTTATACTATATATTTTGCAAATGTATATTTTAAAATACTTAAAATATATCTGAAATTTTCTTTTATTTTATACACACACACACACACACACACACACACACACATATATATATATATATATATATATATAGGGTAAATATTAAATGTATTGTTACAATATATTTTGGACATAATATATTTAAAGCGTATATAGTGATAAGAATACATAAAACAAAATAAAATGTACAATGTAAATTGTACAAATGTACAGTAATTTTCTATATATATATATATAATATGTGTATATAGTAACAACTAAAATACATTATTATTATAAAAAACAACATATAAATATGAAAATCAATACATTTTCGTTAAAATAAAACTATGTTATGTTTATTTATTTATGTATCTAAAGTATATTTATGTATACTATGTATATTTTACAAATGTATATTAGTGTTGCATTTTTATATATTTTTTCAAATGTATTTAAAATGTATCTGAAAAACTATACAATCTAGTACATTTGGGTTAAATACTAAATGTATTTTTAAATGTAGGAACTAAAACTAAAATATTCATGTATGTTTATTTATGAATCTAAAGTTTATTTATGCATACTATGTTCATTTTACAAATGTGTATTCGTGATTTTTTTAATATATTTTCAAATGTATTTATAATTAAATTACTACAGTAAATGTACAGTAAATGTATTTTTACAGTATTTTTACATTATATCTTGGACAAACCAAATATATTTATACTGAAAATCTTTGAAGAACTAAAAGTAAAATATATTTATATATAATTTTTTTACTAATCTAAAATATATTCATGTATACTATGTATATTTTACACATGTATATTAGTGATGCATTTTTATATATTTTGAAATGTATTTAAAATGTTTCTGAAAAATGTATAAAATCTAATACATTTTGGTTAAATACTAAATGTATTTTTACAATATATCTTGGACAAAATAAATATATTTATACTGAAAATCTTTGAGGAATTAAAACTAAAATATATTGATCTATATTTATTTTTTGAATCTAAAATATATTTATGTATACAATATATATTTTACAAATGTATATTAGTGATGCATTTTTATATATTTTGAAATGTTTTTAAAATGTATCTGAAAAAAATATACAATCTAATACATTTTGGTTAAATACTAAATGCATTTTTACAATATTTTTACAATGTATCTTGGACAAAACAAATATATTTATACTGAAAATCTTTGAGGAACTAAAACTAAAATATATTTTTGTATATTTATTTATGAATCTAAACTTTTACAAAGGTATATTAGTGATGCATTTTTAAATATTTTAAAATGTATTAAAAATGAAATGTATCTGAAAATGTTATACAATCTAATGCATTTTGATTAAATACTAAATGTATTGTTAAAATATTTTTACAATGTATTTTGTATATTTTGGACATAAATATAGTTAGACTGAGAATCTTTGAGGAACTAAAACTAAAATGAATTTATGTATATTTATTTATGAATATAAAATATATTCATTTATAGTATGTATAAATGATATTTTACATTTTACAAATGTATATTATGTATATTATATATATATACATACATATATATATATATAAATTAAACACACACAAAACTTATCGTAAGATTTAGAATCTGTCTGTCTATCTCTGTATAGATTTACTTATTTGAAGTATATATTTATTTCAAAATCTTATAATAAGGTATTCAACAGGAAAAAGAATACTTTGTGAAGACGACTGAATACAAACTGTGACATAATCTAATGGTTATGTTTATCTACCATCGTCGCCTTTCGCAAATGTTATTAAACGCAAAAGCCGAATAACTCTGATCACCCACTGGGTGCCAAATGAGAGCGCTTTATTTCTTAAATTCAATCACCACAGTGTTTCTGTGTGGGAAAGCTCACATCAATACGCTTCAGGCATATATTGCATGATTATCATCTGTCATTAGCGCTTGCTATATTTGGGTGCAGAAGTGGTGATTAGTTGTAAAATTATCAAGAGAAAAGACAATGAACTACAGATGGGAGTTAGAGCAGGCCGATCATTACACACATACGTATAACAGCATGAGAATATCATTTGGTTGCAGTGTGATATTAAATTAATGTTTCTGGATTACATCACAAACTCTTACATCATACTTTGTAGTGATGATTATGTCAGTTTGATACTTTTTTGTACTTCTCACAGCCTTTATAAAATAATAACTCCAAATAATTAGTCTTTTGCTCATTTTAATAAAAGGCTCGCAAGTGTCTGAGGATGTTGGTTTGTGGGATTGCAAGCGGCTTTATGAACACACTGAAATGTGTCCGGGGAGGAAGTTCGAAGTGAAGAAAATTGAGTTTTCCAGCTAAATAAACACCGTTCTTTTTAGCATGAGAAAATGATTTGAGAAACAGATATTTCTTGCTTTTTTAAATAACAAAAATGCATTCAGCAACCCTCAGCAAGAAAGGATGTGAAAATATTTTTTGAAAGCAACGTCTCCGTAAATGTGCGAACTACACTGACAAAACACGTGAGATATGAACATGCTCACCAATCTGATCGCCATATAGTACGTTTCAATCCCCAGCTTTGCCAAATAGTAACCTTAGAGGAATAAGTCCTGCACACACACACATGCACATGCACACCTGGACAACCCGAGCCTTTCACCGGCAGTCGTGGTGAGGAGCAGGTACTGACAGACTCAAACACCTGCTATTGGAAAGTATGTTCTCCCTCAGTGATCCTGGGTTTTACAGGACTGGGAGGCTATTGTTCTGTCCCGGCGCTGACAGCCAAGGTATTTCTGGACTCCTGGAGCACATACAAAAAAACAATGGCCAATTCATGTAAGTTAGTAGCCTATAAGAAAAATAGCTTTACTATTTCAAGTCACTTTCCAGCTTTGAACACAGAGAGCTACTAAAATGTTGATAGTATAACACAAACCAGTGTCTTATTTGTCTGAATTCCATCATAATATCTTTATCTGAGGGTCAAGCTTGGCTTTTGAAGAAATCTAAAGATCAGTTAACACCCCGCAGTGACATTCACCTGTGACACGGCGCTGGCTGGCCAAGAATGCAGTGCACCTGTAAACCTGAGGTACTCTGATCTCTATCTTCGGCTATCAACGGCAGACCATCAATCATCACGGGACTTTTTGATCTATCATTGGCACGGTTACGTATGAAATCGTTTTTTATGTGTTTTCAAGAAGGAAAGTATAGATTTTTGATGTATAAATCACATTAGCAATGACTAACGTCCATCTCTTGGTTGATTTATTGACTGATGCAATCAATAGTTTCATCAATGAAAACAATTACAGTTGTACACTACCATTCAAAAGTCTCGTATGCTCATCAAGACTGCTTTTATTTGATCAAAAATACTGTAAAATGAAAATATATATATATTATGAGATATTATTACTATTTTAAAAAATATATACTTTTTTGTTTTAATATATTTTAAAATGCAAATATGTTTTTTGTGTCACATGATCCTTTAGAAATCATTGTAATATGCTGATTGTTGTCAATGAAAAATGAACTAAAAAATTACTAGCAATATCCACTCAAGTAAATCTGACAAACATTTACAAAAAAATGACGTTGCACTGAATTAAACCTAAAAAAATTTACGTTTAAAAAAATGAAATGGTACTTTTTTGTAAAACGTACTCCAATAATCTTTGTTCTACTTATAACTTCAAAAAATATAAATCATATGTGACTAAATCTGCACTCTGGGTGACTAAATGATGTCTAACATTAGCCATTGGTTAATACAGTTGAGGTCAGAAGTTTACACCTTGCAGAATCTACAAAATGTTAATTATTTTACAAAAAAGTTTTTTACTTAGTATTAATCTGAATTAAATATTTCACATTAAAGACGTTTACATACAGTCCACAAGAGAAAATAATAGTTGAATTTATAAAAATGACCCTTTAAAAAGTTTACATATGCTTGATTCTTAATACTGTGTTGTTATCTGAATGATCCACAGCTGTTTTTGTTTGGGTTTTTTTTGTTCATTTTGGGTTTTTTTTGTTCATTTGCAATTCTTAAGCTATTTAGAACATAAGATACTGGCAGTTTCTCTAGTAGTGGGCGGAGCTAGTGTGCAAATGGCAGTCTCATTGGCTGGAATCTCATCATGAAATAAATGTTTTTCACTAATGCATGTTGGCCAAAATTATTGGCACCCTTAGAAATATCTCTGAAGTATATTCCCATTCATATTAACATTTTTAGCACACCAGGATGACTAGGAGCATGAAATTGTCTAGCCATGACGTCCTGTTCCACAGGATTATAAATCAAATTTCCTTAATCATATATCACAAGGAGTGAAACCAAAGACTACAGTTCTGATGTGCAGAACAAGATTGTTGAGCTTCACAAAATAGAAAGTGGCTGTAAGAAAAGAGCTAAAGCATTGAAAATCCCTATTTCCAACATCAGAACAATAATTATGAAGTTTCAATCAACTAAAGATGTTACAAAGAGGACATGTGTCTATATTGCTCTAATGCATGCTGAGGAGGAGAGTTTGAGTGGCCAAAGACTCTCCAAAGATCAGAGCTGGAGAATCGCAGAGATTAGTTGAGTCTTGGGATCAGAAATCTTAAAAAAAAAATAAAAAATAAAAATCAAACAACCACTACATCATCACATGTTGTTCAGGAGGGATTTAAGAAAAATCCTCCTCGCTCATCCAAAAACAAACTCCAGCATATTCAGCTGTCAGACATGACTGGAACTTCAAACGTCACTGGCTTCTATGGTCAGATGAAACTAAGAAACAAGCTTTTTGGCAGCAAACCCACCAGATGGGTTTGGTGCAAACAGAGATAAAAAGTACCCCATGTCCACGGTTAAATATACTGCTGGATCTTTAATGTTGTGGGCCTGTTTTTCTGCTGGAGGCCTGGACATCTTGGTGAGATGCATGGCATCATGGATTCCATCAAATACCAACATAAAAAATCTAAAGCTGACTGCCTCTGTTAGAAATCTTATAATGGGTCATGGTTGGATCATCAAAATCTACACAAAAAAACGCAAAATGAAGCTTCTGCCATGGCCATCCCAGTCCTCTGACCTGACCCCAATAGAAAATGAGTGGGGTGAACTGAAGAGAAGATGCACCAACATGGAGCTGTGAATCTGAAGCATCTGGAGAGATTCTGCATTAAGGAATGGTCTCTTGTCAGGTGTTCCCAAACTCTTCAGGCAGCATAGGAGAAAACTCAGAGCTGTTATCTTGGGAAAAGGACATTGCAATAATTGGGTGCCAATAATTGTGGCCAACATGAACTAGAGAAAGCATTTAGTTCACAATGAGATTTTCCCCCACTTTCGATTGTTTCACTTCAATGATAGGTTAGAATTTTGTGAATTTTTTGAATGAAAGATCCAAAGGATAAACAATGCACATTTATTTTCACAGCCGCTTTAGCTCGTATTTACCAAGGGTGCCAATATTAGTGGAGGGCACTGTATATATAGGCCTATCAGTCTGGCCAGTAACTAAAAAAATTACTAGCCAACGGCAATTCTATTGCCAAGGTGTGCGTAGAGGGTTGTATTTACAGTAGATAGTACAAAGCAACAGCATTTATTTGAAGAAATCTTTTGTACCATTAGAAATACTGTCACTGTTGATTAATATAATGCAACCTTACTAAATAAAAGTATTACTTTCATTCAAAGCCTCCAAACTATTAAACAATAGTGTTTTTCTAAATCAAATAATGCCACCTAGGCATTTTAATCACATACTTAATTAGCTGTTTTTGATCCCTGATACGCAGACTTTGGAAAGTCTTGAAAATGATCATCCAGCTTGGCCTGTCTTAAGCAGGAGGGGAATTTGCAAAGTCACCTGGGATACAAATCGCCGCAAGGCACCTCTGAGCTCCAGGGCCACCCCGATCGGGTCCCCAGCTCTGATCCCCAACGCCGACCCCGCTCAAAATCATCCCCATTAGCTTACCGCCGAGGAATTTTCGGTCAAGTGAATGGCGTGGTGGCTAACAAAGCCCTATTTCAAGGAAGATTACAACTTCAACAGGAAACCCTTTGATGAGCGAGACTGTTTGAAAATGTTATCAATATCACCATCACCCCTTGAGGTCAACAAAACCATTTCTAATCACCCCATACCTGTGGCTATGTATTTTTTGTGTTTGCGTGTATATGTGTGTGCGTGTGTGTGTGTGTGTGTGTGGTTCTTTAATGGGGGAGAGAGCGAGAGAGAAAAAAATGGGTGAATTATCTTACTGTCAGAGAATAGAAGAGAGACTTGTTTAACATGGGCCGCGCTCAAGAGCACGTGCGATGACAAAGCGATTTTGCTCCTTACACCGGTCACCCACCTGCACTCAGATTAGGTCAGATATTCGTTTCTGAGGCCAAGCTGTCCCTCAAATAAGATGATGAAAAAAGCTCATTGTGGATAACATTCTTTCTCGGCTGAAGTGGAAAAAAAGTGCAAAAAATGAAAACGTAAAACCTTATTTTGTTGCAGCGGCAACTTCAATTACTGAATCTTTTTAGTTACGTTAACTATGTTATGTTTTTGTTTAAAAGATTTTGTTTGAAGCAATGTGATTGGTTGGAGTAGGTTCATGTGACTGAAATGGCATATGTAAATATTTTAACAGGTATATAATGTTTGGATATGTGTAAAATGTCAAATATTTCAAGACAAACTGTAAATGACACTAATTCAGTCCAATATCCAATCTGTAAACTTGACAGGACTGTAGAATGCACCAAATGTGCTCAAAGGCATCCTGTATTTGTAGTTTAAATATTTACTTCCAGCAAATAAACACATAAATGAACACATCTGTGGAATTTCAAACAGACCTCTTTGCATACATTGGTTCATTTCCAAATATATCCCTGTAAATGTAGCCCTTGAGACTATGTAAATCAATGATGTAAACAAATCAAAGGTTTTCAAGCATGATATGATTATGAAATGATAAAGTTTCTCAAATGGAGATACAGATAAATGTAGTTTTTTTTCCCCTCTGGGATGATCATATGTAGTGTTAATGTTAGTATTAAATTGCTGTAATAGAGGGTTGGACAAGATTAACGCTTAAAAATAAAGGTTCTTCAGCAGTGCTTTCCAAGAACCATTACGCCGGCAGAGTTTTTGAGTCTCTGCGACTGAAAAAGGTTGCATCATATATTTTTCATAGTCTGTCGGTGTATTGGTTTTCTGGCTTCAGTATTGAGAACTAGAAAATAAAAACTTGGTTGTAAAAACTTACCAAGATTCTTCTAACATTGTTTCCAGCTGAAACTGGAACCGTCTTGTCGACTGACATAAATTTGGATGTCTCAGTGAACGCTGCAGAACAGCATATTCAAACTTATAATAAACATTGTCGCCTATGTAATACGTTATTTCCGTCACTGTTCTACCTTATATTATGGAGGTGATGATTATATAACTCTATGATTATATAACTTTACATATGTAGAGTAGCCTTTATAATCACGGTTGTTGTTTACTGAACGACGTGAACAGACGTCTTTTTTAGGGTTGTTAATTTAGCCTGTGGCGCCCTCTGCTGTTGGATTTAGTAAAACAGCTCGAAACTGGCCAGATGAAGAATGCAGAAGGGTTATAATGACCTCAACTCCGAATTTCATGACAACACTATAGATTGTTTACTTACGAGTTTAGACTTTTGAAAATTCAAATAGTAGGTTAACAGGTCAATTCTTCTCCCACGTACTGTATGTGCTTTATATAAAATACAGTATTGAATTAATGTTACATCGTTTTACGTTTTTCTCTAAAAGGTACCAAATACAACAAATAAATAAAAATTAAACTAAGTAAATGAATAAATGCATTTTCAAATTGTTAGGTCATGTAAATTACTCTGAAATTAGTAAATCTGTTTCCCTTCTAATCCATAATGCATATTGTTTTATTTAAGTTTATTATTATTGTTTTATATTGTTCGATTGTTGGTCTTTTATACGTTCATGCTTATTTCTAAAAGAAAATGTAAACAATATTTATATTATTATAAATTATAATAATGATAATAATAATTATTATTATTATTATTATTATTATATTATTATCATTATTATTAAAAAATGATAGATATTATGTTCATTAAAAATATATACATTTGTAGTAACAATTCTAATAATAATAACAATTAGAAGTATATTTATAATTATTATAATTATCATTTATTTTTTATTGTTTGATTATTGTTCTTTTGTACGTTCATAATTATTAGATTTATAAAAGAAAAAGTGAACAATATTTGTATTATAATTAATTAATTATTATTACTATTACTATAGTATCATTATTATTAAGTAACAACAATTATTATATTATTATCACTATTATCAAAAATTGTAATTATTATATTTAATAAAAAATATATACATTTGTAATAGTAATTCTAATAATAACTATTATAATAATTATTTATAATTATTATAATTATCATTTAATTTTTATTCTTAAATTTTTGTTCTGTTATACCTTCATAATTATTAGATTTATAAAAGAAAAAGTAAGCAATATTTGTATTATTATAAATAATTATAATTAATTATATGTCTATAATTATATATTTTGATTATTATTAAAAATATATAATTATATTTATTATTATATTATTAATTGTATTATTATTAAAAATATAATCATTATATTTATTAAAATATACACATTTGTAGTAATGATTCTAATAATAATAACTATTATAAGTATTATTTATAATTATTATAATTATAATTTTATTTGTATTGTTCGATTTTTGTTCTTTTATACGTTCATATTTATTAGATTTATAAAAGAAAAAGTACACAATATTGCTATTATAAATAATTATAATTCATAATAATAATTATTATATTATTAACATTATTTTTAAAAAAATTATAATTATTCTATTTATTAAACCTATATACATGTGTAGTAATAATTCTAATAATAATATCTGTTTTAAGCATTATTTATAATTATCATTATTATCTTTTTTTTATTGTTCTATTGTTGTTCTTTTATACGTTCGTAATTATTAGATTTATAAAAGAAAAGGTAAACAATATCTGCATTATTATTACCATATTTTCATTACTAAAAGATATAGTTATTACATTTATTACAAATATATACATTTGTAGTAATAATTTTAATAATATTATAAAATTATTATAAGTATTAGTTAACTTAAACCATTATAATTATCATTCAATTTTTAAGAAGAAATCTGTATTTGTAAGCAGACTTTATGTTCCTTCAATGAGTTATAAACCGGCCCTAAAATCTGGTTTAGTAGGTAATTTAGCCTATTCACGGAAATAAATTCTGGATACCCTTCACTGAAATTATTGCAACAAAGCTAACATCCTTAAACATACACTCCCTGACCCTTGTACCGAAAAGTCGAAGGGAAGGGGGCGAGCCCTGCCACTGATCTCTATAGCATCGACTGGGCGATTTCCTTGACAGCACGTCAAGAAACTCGAGAGACAGAGCGCGTCCCCTGGAGACAGCACGCGTCCACTTCCGGTTGGGCAGAGAGCTGGAAAAATAGCAACGGCTGAGGAGCACAGCTGGGGAAGGAGGAGGCCAGGCTGGAGCTAAAGCGAGTCGCTGTGCAGAGGAATGGGCGACGTTTGATCGGAGCAGGTGAGGCGTGATATTTTTAACAGGGCAGTATGTTTGCTCAGACGTCATCGTTGTTTTATTTGACGCGGTTCAACCGGACGCTTCTAAGTACATGTCGCTAACCGGCTAACTTGCTAGCATTCCGTGACAGCTTTGGTACGTGCTAGCCTGGCAGCAACTCGGCTGAGGGGGAGTTCGCATGCAGCGCTGGACAGATTATCTATCCGACCGAAAATGTCATGAACTGACCTTACCATTTTACACCGTTCTTCAACGTAGATTACGTGTTTATTTTTCTCTCAGATGCGGTGAGTGTTAGCTGCCAGCCTCCACATTCCACATTCCCCTCAATCACAAGCAAGTGGGCCACTTCCCACCCTCCTGTTTGTTTTTAGACAAGTAAAACTTTTGATTACAACCGGAGACGTGAGGCAAAAGTACCGTACACTAACGTATTAAGTTAAGACATGTAAATATCGAAAGTGTAAGTTATTAAGTGTCACATAAACTAGTAAGCTGCCTACCTAGATAGCTTTTCTGTACATTATAGATTCGTTTGATGATGCCTGTTGTGCCTAAACATGCTGTCTTTGTAGGCAGCTCACAAGGTTTTAAAACACAGCCAGTGTGAATTGAGCTGTTACTGGTTTATTTATTAAGGTGGTAATGATTTTTTTTTTAAATTAAAGTGAAACTACATTTAATTGGCTTAGTAACTTGATAATGAAAAGCCACAATTACTGTATTCAGTTTGCAATGTAACATGTTTAAGGCAACGAGTTGTCGCATTTAGTTTTAGTTCACCTAAAATGAAAATGAAACGGTTACTTTTTTGAGAACTTTCCTTTTTTTTCATTTATTTTTATTTTTTATTTTTGAGTGAACAAACATAACTTCCACATATCATAATATGTGTGAATGTCCACAAACAGTGCTGTGTTTATATAATATAACTTTTTTTGACTGGCGTACAAGGAAAGTAAAGTGTGAGTGTTGTGCAAGAATGAGAAAATCGTCTTTGTAGTTTCACTTTTAAAAGTTGTTCACATGCCATTATTACTTATTTATTTAATTGCTGTGAATGTCTTTCGTTTTTGAAATCTTTTTAAAAACGCAGTTGTTTCATATTGCTTTGCCTGTTTATATTGTACATCATTATTGGCTTTATTTTAAGATGGAATAAAGTCATACATCATCAAACAATAGAAACCTGTTAAGGCAGATAGAGTTGTTAAGTTCAACTCAGTTGATCGTTCATGCATATAATAATTATCTTTGCGTTTATAATTGCTTACATTTCTCTTAACAAGAAAAAAATGTGTTTCTTTCACACTGCTCTAGTTTTTTAAATCCTGGTTTATGTGTGATAAATTGCTTGAGCACAAAACCAGTCATAAGGGTACATTTTTTTTTGAAATTGAGATTTATACAAACTCTGAAAGCTGAATTTATTGATGTATGGTTTGTTAGGATAGGACAATATTTGGCTGAGATACAACTATTTGAAAATCTGGAATCTGAGGGTGCATAAAATTCAAAATATTGAGAAAATCGCCTTTGTTGTCCAAATTAAGTTCTTAGCTGTGCGTATTACTAACCAAAAAATAAGTTTTGATATATTTGCAGTAGGAAATATATCTTCATGGAACATTTTTGACATAAAAGAAAAATCGAACATTTTGACCCATATAGTGTATTTTCGGCTATTGCTACAAATATACTTGAGTGCTACTTAAGTGGCTGCTAAATGGTTAACTGTAATTGACAAATGCAGGTTAGTAGGGTAAATCTGTCACAGCAGTTCACAAGAATAATAGAGTGCTGTAATCTTGTTTTGGAAGTAAAAATCTCATTCATTCTTTTCATTGGGCAATTGGTTTTGAATGATAGCTTTTAAATACAGACCTACTTTGAGCTACAAGGTTGTTGGGAGGTTGTAGTTGAAGCCATCAGCCCACATTATTTCAACTTATTGTAAAATAATCATGTTTAACAGCAGAATTCCTGGTGAAATTACCCAGAGAAATGCGAGAATCGCACCCACACCCATTCCTATGAAGCACTGCACGTTACGTAGAGTCAAGTCTGTTTACGTTCTTAAACTGCTAAAATATTTGTAAGTGTAATATGCATGCAAGAAAAGTAAAAACATATGGTTTCTGTATATATTAACATCTTTAACTCAATAGTTCTATATGTCTCCATCAGTTCAGTTGTGTCTTTCAAAGTGTTTCATGGGATTGCAGTTTTTACCTCATTAAAGCCAGTAAATACACAGTCATGATCTTTGACTTGCCTGATTTTTAGATGCTTTTTGCTTTAAATCAAAGTTTGTAATGTTGCAATTCAGCTTGTAGATAATTGGTTCATTTCCTGACTTAGAAACTTGCTGGACAAAATGGGAGGGCATGGTTGCATTCTATAGAAAGGATATCTGGTTGAAACTTGAGTAGAAAGCATTCCTTCAAATGCCATATTTTTTAAGCTTAGGTTATATAGAAACCTCTGACGTGTTCAGAGTGATTGTGTACCTGAAAAATGTCTTTTTGAGCAGTAGCCTAAAATTGAAAGTAAGCATATTTTCTCATCAGGAAGTACAGTGTCTTCACTGTGGGTTTCCCCACTTCCTTGTCAGTTTTAAAAGGCGTGTTTCACTCACTGCTCCTATAGGTGCGTTTATGGCATCTCTGGAGGCATTAGTCCCATAAGTCCCTCCTAACCACTCGGAATGTTTCCCAACCAGGCTTGTCTGAACAGACGGAGCCAAACCAATTAAGTCGTGTGCATGAGTAGGCATTATTGCTTTGCACTCGATAAACCTTTCATTTTTGTGGCGGTGGCTGCTTCTCTTCAGTATTAGTTGTTAAATGGTTTTGGTTTGAAAGCCCTCCTGCTACGGCAGATTTATAGCATTGAAGGATTTTTCCTGTACCTTACACAAGACATCACCTTCGCTGCTTCGGCTTTTGTTAGCTGCTTCTGAATGTAGTGACATCTGCTGTGAGTATAGTACTTGAATGTTTTGGGAATGCTGAAGAGCGGTTTGTCCCTGAAGCTTGTGGTTCAGTGGTCTTTGGCTGTGTATCCCTTGTCTCTTGGCCAGCTTCAATGGGGAACGACTTGGGAAAGAAGAAAGGATGCCTTTGACCTGCGCACCCGAAGCAAAACAGAATGACTTGGTGGTATTTTTATCCACTCTGATTATGCCTGTTAGATATGCAAAGCCTGGCTGATTTCCCTTGCCAGTTCCTTTATAGCGATTCTTAATTATCCTTTCGAATTTGTGCTGCAGTTTCCCTTTGATGTAGCTTTCCTTTTCTTGCTATCAGAATGGCTGGACTCGTAGATGGCGATGGGAGGAGGCACAAAACAGGCCTGGACTATGTTCTTAATGCACATTGGCCTTTTTATGATCTTTCTCCTGTCACGATCGGGAGCAATATGTTAGTGTTTTAACTGAAGATTCCTTTGGTGTAGCCTCATGCCTGGGACCAGGGATGTTACCCAGAGCTTCTGACCCATTTTTCGGTAGCCGTTCGAGCTACATACTGCTGTATTGTTGAGGTATATATTATCATGATAGATTTGCTAGCAGCTTAGTGCTTTGATAGTGGTGCTTATATAAAAATGTGATTAGAGATTGCAGTTAGTTTCTTTGTAATTAATTTTTAAAGAAGTCTCTTCTACTCATCAAGCCTGCATTTATTTGATCCAAAGTACAGCAAAAACAGTACAATTTTAATATTTGTACTATTTAAAATAACACTTTTCTATTTGGATATATTTGAAGAGTTCATCTGATGTTTTTCTTTAAAATAAGCATTTTTTAGGCTCTTATGTATAGGTTTCTACCTGAGTACTGGTATGTCTGATTGAGCGGAGGCTGGGATTTAGCAATTTTTACAAGAAATTATAGAAATCAATACCTTTATTTAGCAAGGATGTTTTAAATTGATCAAAAGTTATGATAAAGACATTCATAATGTTACAAAAGATTTCTATTTTATCTATTTTCGATAAATGCTGTTCTTCTGAACTTTTTATTCATCAAAGAAACTGAAAAAATTCTACTTAGCTGTTTTGAACATAATAATAATAATAATAATAATAATAATAATAATAATAATAATAATAATACATGTTTTTTTTTTTTTTTTACCAGTAAGTCAGAATATGAGAATGATTTCTGAAGGATCACGTGATGATGCTTAAATGTCAGCTTTGAAATCACAGAAATAAATTACATTTTAAAATATATTAGAATAAAAACAGTTATTTCAAATAGTACAACTTTGAAATATTTCACTGTTTTGCTGTACTTTGGATCAAATAAATGCAAGTTTGGTGAGCACGAGATGTCTTTAAAAAACATTAAAATCTTAGTATTCAAAAACGTTTGATTGGTAGAGTACGATAACAGCAAAAACTACTGTAACTTTCAAACCTTGTTAAAGATGAGTAAACAGTAATAAAATAAGAACATTTAAACTAATTACAAACAGTAACACAAATAAATACAATAAAGAAATGATACAAATTAAGTAAACAGTAGTTTGAAGTTTTTCAGGTGGGTTTAATAGTAGTATTTAGGTAAGAATTATTACAGAAATGTAAAATAACAGCATAGTATTCACTGTATAAAGTAAAAATAGATCAGTCCTTATTAAAATAACATCAAAAGCTAAGTTAAACGATTTTAACCAGTTTTGTATTGTTAAAATTAGGGCTGTCAAACGATTAATTGCGATTAATCGCATCCAAAATAAAAGTTTGTGTTTACAGAATAAATATACACACAGCACACACATATATTATTTAAACACATGCTTTTATTTTGGATGTGATTAATTGCGATTAAGTGCACATTTTTTTTCATGGATAGTCTGATTGAGCCCAGTGCATTATGGGTGTTGGATATTTTCCTACCTTTTTTCACCACAGCCCTTCTTTTCTAGTCATACTCTTTTAAAAAATGCGTTTACTGCATAGACAAACATATTTTTTAAGACCCCATTTTGCTTGCAGTGAATTACCGCTTTAATTACACAGACGGCAGCAGGTTAGCCTGTTGTCACTGTGAGAGCTCATGTGCTTATATTCGAATATATGGACACAATGTTTATGAGGATACTTGCTGCAAAGTGTTGCTGAGATAAAGCACATTGCTCAGCATACTCTGTGTTCTCATGATAGTTCTTGAAAACAGTTCCCAACAAAGTTTGCAAGCACTCCTCACCACTTTTCCGCCCTCTCACGGCCTATCGGGTTCCTCCTGCCAGACTGTGCATGTTAAGCATTTTTGGCAGTACTGGACTAGGTTTTATTTTGCAGAATAGGCTTAAAAGCTGCTTATCTTGAAGCAGGCCTTCTGCGGTGTTCATTTGCCAATGCTGATATGGCGGTTTTCAGTCTTAACGGCTTGCTCAGTGAACCGGTAAAAGAAGTTTTCCTGGTTAGCCTTGAGTTTTTATTTTGACTGTTGTTTAGGGATTCTGGGTAGTGTTTGTGTGTGAAGGTTTTATCCCTATGGTTTTTGGACCTGTGGTTGACTGGATCTGACTGGAGCTAATATTTGGGAACTAAAAGGCAGATTTTATCCTAATGAGTTTTAAGAAGGCTAATTTAGATTAACCTAAGGAAGATTAATTAGGCTGAGATGGTGTTTACCTAATTTCAACATCAGATTTGGTCTGGTATGTAATGCAAATGCGTGTAAAATTGCAGTTGTAGAACAAACATGCTGATCCATGAGTTAACAGATACAATAAGTAACTCATGGTGGGACATGAATGTGTCATGCAGTGAACCGAGGCAACTCTATCACTTCAACTGGGACAGCTCTTTTGATGCCAAAAAAAATTAGCCTTTGACATGCACATTGGCTGTTGCCAAATCACTGTTGACGCTGCTGCATTATCTCATTGAGAAATTGCTAACCTTTAACAGTCAATCTTTTCACCAGTCCACCATATAAATGTGCCTCTTGGTCTGTTACTTGTGCAATCCATTGTATGAGGAAGTAGCTTCATGATTTTATTGTTTTTAATGATCGAGAGCTGTGTTAACCCTCCCCCCCCCTCGACTCTCTCCTCGGGACATGAGCCTGAGTGCGAAACCTGTGATTGCATCTCGCTGGAGTGCTGCCAGGACACTTGCCCCGTGGGTCCACCAGATCAACTGAGTATACATTCTCTGGCAACCTGTCAAACTTGAGTTTAGCTTGGTTCGCAGAAGCAGTGGCAAGGCGCCTTTTTGACATGACTTCATACTACATGTACATGTGAACATGTAATATTTATATAGGAAGTGATATAAGAGATTTGGCAAAAGCCAATGTGCATGTCAAAGGCTAATTTTTAAGGCTAATAAACCGTCCACTTTTTTTTCACATCAGTTGTGTTTTTTTGATTTCATACAAAATCCATTTCTCTTAGGGAATGTGCAAAACGGCTTATTTTTGAACCCGACTAGTGGTTTGCTTTGCCAGAAAACTTTATAAAAATTCTGTATTTGACTGATGTAATTCTACTGGTTTTAAATTTTAACTTTTGGTGAACTATCCCTTTAATGTGAAGCTTAGGTACGCATCTATTTTCTCTCTCTGCTCTTTCTCACTTTAGACATAACCAACTGTGTTTATATATAAACCTTGTGTGTTTTTGACAGTTTTAGCGCAATCAGATGCGAAAGATAACTTAGTCCAGTAATCAGACGTATGGTTTCCTCTAAATTATTAAAGGAGAAATTCACTTCCAGAACAAAAATTTACAGATAATTTACTCACCCCCTTGTCATCCAAGATGTTCGTGCCTTTTTTTCTTCAGTCGATAAGAAATTGTTTCTTGAGGAAACCGTATAATGGATTTCCATATAATGGATTTAAATGGTGCCCCCAAGTTTGAGGAAGAAGGGTCTTATCTAGCAAAACGAGTGATCATTTTTGAAACAAATTGACAATTTATATACTTTTTAATGGATTTAAGTCTGTGTGAACTGTTTTTTTCTGGTTCAATACAGTTAGGGTATGTCGAAAAACTCCCATCTCGTTTTCTTCCCCAGTTTCAAAATCGCCCGACATCGCTGCAGAAATACCGACCCAGTGTTTACAAAGTGAACATGCAAAGAAGATCAAACGCCTATTTCAAAACAAAGGTAAAACAGCGATGTAGGATAATTTTGACGTTGAAGAAGAAAACGAGACGGGAGCTTTTCGACATACCCTCACTGTATTGACCCGGATTAAACAGACTACGCATGCGCATCGCAAAGACTAGATGAGCATTTGAGGTTAAAAAAAGTATGTTTTTTTTCAAAAATTTGTTTCGAAATTGACTGATCGTTTTGCTAGATAAGACCCTTCATCCTCTGCTGGGATTGTTTAGAGCCATTTAAAGCTGCATTTAAACTGCATTTTGGAAGTTCAAACTTGGGGGCACCATTGAAGTCCATTATATGGAGAACATTCCTGAAATGTTTTCCTCAAGAACATGAATCTTGGACAAGGGGGTGAGTAAATTACCTGTAAATTGTTGTTCTGCAAGAGAACTTCTCCTTAAAGCAGCACAACATTTTTCAAATTAGGAAATGTTTCTTGAACACCAAATCAGCATTTTAGAATGTTTTCTGAAACATAATTTGACACCAAGACTAGAGTAATTGCTGAAAATTCAGCTTTGCCATCACAGCTTAAAATGTATTTACAAAGAAAACATTGTTTTAAATTATAATACTTTCCACTTTTTTTCTTCTTTTTATGTGTTTATGTTTATAAAAGTAATTTAGTTGAAATCGTTTCTCTTTCTCTTTAGTGTTTCTATGATTCTTCCCCTTTTTCTGTTTGTCTTGACCATGGCAAAATGACAGCATATGGGTTGCGAGACAGGTGTCTCGGCAAGCCCTGCCAGTTGGAGAAAGTGTTTACGCTTCCAAATTGCTGACTAGGACTCGTGCTGAATCGCTAGAGATTGAGAAGAGAAGACTTAGGAAGTATGTAGGATTCTAGGAAGACCTAGAGAGAAAATTGTAAAGAGGAAGATAAGAAGAACAGCTTTATGGAATTCTTGTAAATTTAGATTTTTCCCCATTTCTTTTTAACTTTTTACATCTTTTATAATGTGCTGTGCTGTTCAGCATATTACTTTCAAGTTAAGTGGCTGCAGTAGTACTTTTATGCTCCTAATGATGGATCACTCTTTCTCCCATGTCGTTTTTGGCCATGCATCAACTTGACCTAATGATATCTCTCAACAACACACCCATGAACATCTGAGATCTTATTTGTTCTATGATACCGTGTCTGCTTTTTAGACTTTGCTCTTAATGACACCTTTGCTTGAGAGCACTATATGAACCATTCTTGGGGATTTTTTTTTGTGTTTTTTCTAGGTGTTTTTGAAGACTAGTCATGGCTATAGGCTTTTTTTTGTAATATAAAGAGGTGGAGAAGATTGAGCTGAGTTTTTAAAGTGCTTTAGCTTCAGTATACACAGCATACAAAAAATTGGATTAAAGTGTGCGCTGGATGCTTCACTAAATCTAGCACTCTAGAGCCACAGTAAGCTGACCATATATTCCCTCTATAGTCTTTTTTCTGCTTTGTGAATCTCTGTGAAATTTGTCAGGTGCACTGTCTTATTACAGAATGTTCTTGTTATTCAAAGTATTTATCCTATTGAGATCCAAAAAACCCATGGCAGCATGTACACTACAATTGAAAAGTTTGTGGTTTTTCATTAAATTGATCAAAAAATGACAGTGTCTCAAAAGATTTACATTGGATCAGTAGATTCTTTCAGTAGATTTTTTAATGTCTGTTTATCAAAGAATCCTGAAATGTTTCCCACCCAGAACTTAAGCAGTAAAAGTGTTTTCAGTGTTGATAATAAAAAATATTATTTAAACACCAAAACAGCATATTATAATAATTTCTGAAGGGCCATATTAGACTGTAAAATGGTGTAGTTTTTAAAAACGTAATAATATTTAAAAATATTACTTGATTTGACTGCATTTTGACTGCAGTTAATGCAGCCTTTATGAGCTTAAGTAGTCTCGTTTAGGCAGACCTTAAGACTGACGGCAGAAGGTCTGGGAACCTTGGGCACTTTAAATGGCCAGGGCCCGCCCAGTGGACCATATGACTGACCGGTAACGCAACCAATCACATTTTGTGCCACGTTATGTTTAGGGGTGTGGAAATGTCCCCACAATAACAGTCTGGTATGTAAAACTCTTGGACGTATTTTAAAGAGTCTATACCACAAACTTTAAATATTATACATACTTTTGAAAATCCAGTGTTTAGTTGATCCTGATAAGGGTTATTGTCACATTCGTAAACACGACTTTTAAGAATGTGACATACACATCTCCCGGAAATCCTGTATAATTCAACCAATCTGATTTCCACTTTTGTGTGCGATGTGCATCAGACATTCAGCCATCAGTCCGTCTGTGTGACGTCTGAGGCTGAGACTAGAGCATAAAAGACTTTCAAAAACATAAAACATCTTCAAACCCTAAACTTTTTAATAGTTCATGTATACAGGTGCATGTAATAATGCAAATAAATGTTATGTAATATAAATGTGTGTAAAGTTGCCATTTTAGAGCAAAGGTAACACTTTAGTATATTAGCATGCCTATTAATGTTAGCTGTTTATTAGTACTTATAAAGCACACATTCTGCATGACCATGTTCTACATCCGTAATCCTACCCAATGCCTCAACTTAACTACCTTACTAACCACACTCTTAAAAATAAAGGTGCTTTAAACGGTTCCTCACAGCGATGCCATAGAAGAACCATTTTTGGTTCCACAAAGAACCATCAGTCAAAGGTTCTTTAAAGGTTCTTTCTTACTTTTTTATAATCTGAAGAACCTTCTTTCACCACAAAGAACCTTTTGTAAAACAAAAAGGTTCTTCAGATGTTAAAGGTTCTTTATGGAACCATTTAGACAAACCTGTGTATTATTAAGCAGCAAATTAGGATTTTATTGAGACAAAAGTCATAGTTAATAACTTGCCAATAGCGAGGATTGGATCTTAAAATAAAATGTGACCCAAACAAACATACAGAATGTTCCTGAACTGAAGAATAATGCACTAGCAAATGTCTTCAGTGAGTGGCACTGTCTTTTCCATGTGGATGTTACATTTGTGTAGTACAGCAGCATGTTTACTCTCATGTGAAAAACACTGGGGAAGTGTGGTTCAGCTTCCTCTCTGAGAGTGTAGAACTTGTAGAATCCTGTAGATTTTAGCAGATGTGGGGAAGAAATTGGCATACTAAAGGCACAATATAGAAGATATTTTGGTTAAAATATCCAAAACCCACTAGAACAGTGATATATTTTGCTGACTTGTGTACTTACATTATCCCAAATGTTTCCAAGAATGTTTAAATCCAGAGAAATAAGCAATTCTAACTAGTGTAACGAACTGTCATTGTGTCACCTGGCAATGACGTCATACACCCTTGAGTTTCCAGTTTTATTTTGTAGTAAAGATGGAAACTCCAAAGACACTTTATGCATTGTATGCATTTTCTTAGACAGGTGAGGAACGCACAGAGGAGCATTATAACAGAACTTTCAACACACTCAAATGTGTCTACTACAAATCGCTCCAGTGTCCTCGTTTCGCTTCCACAACTTTCAGCCCCAACTTGCCTCAAGTCTATAATATATTAGCTCATCTATGGACATGATTTTTGTTTTAAAGGATAGCATCGGCTTTGGGGATGAAGACAAAACCCCTATGATTTCACACTCAATCACAGCGTTGTGAAACTGCACCTTTGTTTCGTTGTTTGTTTTGAATATGCGCCCTCTAGCGGCGAAAACTTAAATATTGTGCCTTTAATATAATCAACCTATAAATGTGTTTCCTTATGCATTTTTCTTTTTCTTCTTCAGGTTCTCTACAAACCAGGAGAGACGTCAGTGAGTCATGGAGGACTGTAGTAGCCTCATAGAGTTCGATGTACCTGAGTTCAGCAACACCGTCCTGAACCAGCTCAATGAGCTCCGTCTCCAGGGCAAGCTGTGCGACATCATTGTGCACATTCAGGGCCAGCCATTCCGAGCCCACAAGGCCGTCTTGGCCGCCAGTTCGCCGTACTTCCGTGATCATTCGGCACTAGGCACGATGAGCGGCCTCTCCATCTCCGTAATCAAGAGCCCTGAGGTGTTTGAGCAGCTGCTGGCCTTCTGCTATACTGGCCGCATGTCATTGCGCCTACGTGATGTCATCAGCTTCCTCACGGCTGCCAGCTTCCTCCAAATGCAGGCTGTGATTGACAAATGCACACAGATTCTTGAGGGTATTCACTCGAAGATCAGCATCCCTGTGCCTGGTGGAACCGATCCAGATGATGAGTGCACCACCTCAAGGGCTGGACGGAATGGTGTGAAAGACGGAGGAATCTTTGTAAACCCTACCCAGATTTCACCGCCTTACTATTCTCGACAAAATCATTGCGCGGAAGGGCGGAGCTCAGGTAAGGGAGTGACAGAAGAGGGTCAGTCAGACCGAGGGAGTAGTGACGGGATATCTGAGCAGGAGACGTCAATGGAGGTCGAGACGGAACAAGTAGACCTCATCGGCAAGGACGGACAGGTAACCGACGTCCATATCAAGCTGGAGAAAACCGACCGGCCCACCTACTCTGATAGCTCGTCGGCAGGTGATGACGGCTATCATACAGAGCTAGTGGATGGTGAACAGGTGTTGGCTGTCAGCGTGGGATCCTATGGGCCTGTGCTTTCCTCAGCAGGATACACTTATTCTGCACTACCTTCCTCCTGTTTCGTCAGCCTGAGTTCTTCTAGCCCATCTCGTTCCTTGCTCAGCAGCGTCCGAGGTGGTCGTGCCCGCCCGAAACGTCCCGTGCCTCTTCCAGCCGATCTGCTAACTCAGCTCAAGCCCAGTGCCGACGAAGGAGATGCACCCGCGACGACAGCGACCCTCGAGAACGACATAAGGGAGCGGAGTTTCCGCGGACAGTGGTACCCCTACAACGAGCGCCTCATCTGCATCTACTGCGGCAAGTCCTTTAACCAAAAGGGCAGCCTGGACCGCCACATGCGTCTGCACATGGGCATCACACCCTTCGTCTGCAAGTTCTGCGGCAAGAAGTACACCCGCAAAGATCAGCTGGAGTACCACATCCGCGGCCACACGGACAACAAACCCTTCCACTGCCAGATCTGCGGCAAATGCTTCCCCTTCCAAGGCACACTCAACCAGCACTTGCGCAAGAAGCACATGACCTCTGGCACAGAAGTCAACAATCACACTGACTTGCTGGCAGAGGTACCAGATGGCCAGAAAGGGGAGCAAGAGGATACCTCCGAGGGTGAAGCAGCCTGCGGAGCAGCTTACCCCGATGATTTGTCAACAAAAACCCCCAGCGAAGAAAGCGGCAAGTGTACTCCGGAAGAAACCCCTGCGTCCAAACCTCTGCGTGGATACTGAGAAAAAAGCTTGTTCCTTATCCAATAAGAATAAGCTTAAAGGGTTACTCTTTTCACGATGAAGCCCAGCTGTTTTTAAAGAACGACAAGAAATAACCTGCCTTGCGCATTTTCTACAAGTCCATTTTTGTGGAAGTTCTACACAGGACTAAGATGGCGAGAAGAGTTTTTAAGGAGTTTTTCAAAGGGAAGGAGTCCTATAATCGGGGAATTAAATAACCGGGGTGGAGGTCTCTGTAATCAAGGCCTCTTAAGAGTTTTATCACATTTTTATATATCTATATATATATATATATATATTTCCATGTTTTTCAACATATTTACAGAGTAATATAGGCATGTTGCAATAATGAATAATGTGAAAGCTCAGATGAGATGCTCGTCATATCACGCTTTTACCTGACCTGTTTTTGCACATGTGGCCTGTAGTAGGTCACTCACTCACGAGGAATGGTTTATCTGCCAGTGCAAGGCTCTTTGTGACACATCCGTTCAATACCTCATTATACAACCTCAACATACTCATAATGGACAGTATTTGTAGCTTATCAACTCCAGCCAGGTTTTACCTCATAGCAAAGAACCTGAACGGAGGGGAAGATGCTTCTCTCAGTAAAATCACATTGTTTTGTTTCAAAGGGTTTGAATGCTACGGTGAAACCCTTGAACAAAACATCTCCACTCTACCAAGGCTTGATACTTCAGTGAAATATTCCTTAGTGATTGTATTGAAATCTGGATTCATCTTGTTCAGTTTTCTTTAGCAGCCATGTTGCGTGTGTCTATGAGACTAATGTTAGTACAAGGTGAACCTGTGGTGTATTTTCAGGATCCAGGATCTGTTTTTTTTTTT
>JAHKKF010500162.1:0-14453 GCA_019740295.1 Labeo calbasu
ATCCGCTTCAAGGAGGCCTATCATAGCTGTGATACAGGTGACTCTTGGATTTGCGGGTCTGGAAATTGTGGCAGTATAAGCACTTATGTGAGCAATCGTGTGGACAGCAGTCTCAATGGTGGTAGCTGGTGCCAGACTGAGGGAGTGATGAAAAGAACCGTCTCTAACAACACCCCATTTCAGCTGCAGTAAGCACACTTATTCAGAGGATTAAGACTAATCTAATTCACTATAAGCTAACAGGGCTGTATACAATTAATTTATTACAAATAAAATGAATGTGTCAACAGCAAAAGTAGTTGCTGCTGGATCTATAACACAATCACCAATGGTGGAAACTGGAGACTTCTCACACATATTGACCTTGGAGAGAGATCTGACACCTCTAAACCCAACAGATCTCCAGTCGTCACCGCACTTCCCATTGTAAGGTAAAATCAGTTTGTCTTCATCAAAAGATTTTTCCTGTCTGCTATTATTATTGTTGTAGCATTATTTTTCTTCAAGAAATATAAATTTAGTTTAATTTACCCTGCAATTTTTATTGATTATGATCCAGTCAAAGTTAACTTAGGACCACTGATGTGAAGTAATTCAAAAAATGTTTTAGGTAGAAAAGCTCTAGCATAATTTTGTTTTGTGAGGCAAAGTCGTAGCATTTTAAAGCCTCGGTAGACTAACTGATAAAAATATCAAACTTATTTTAAGATGACTATTTTGGATTGTTTCTAGAGTTCCTCAGAACTGCGCCAGGAACTACAATCTTTTGTCCTATGATCCAGATCATGACATGGTCAGATGCAGATATGGACTTTTCTCTGCAAATGAGTGTGGAATGTGCAACCAACCTGCAGGATTCACTTTGGACCAGGTGAGGAATAATGTACAACCATGTATGTTGCATGGACAATGGTGAAATATACAGTTAAATGGACCATCATACAAAAATAAGAAGTGTTTCCTTTTCACTCTTCCACATGTTCTTGGCTGACTCGATTGCTACTGATTGTACAAAGATTAGTTAATTTTTCAGTTCACTTCATTCTTTTTTCCAGAGCACCTGTACTCTGTCATATTCCAATGCTTCAAGTGGTGTTTATGCATTTGAGCTGGTCATGGAGGACTATCCCACCCAGAACATAACTCTGAACTACACTGCCTTGGCTGCTGCGTTCAGATCCCCCTTCAGTAATGCATCCTCCAATCCATCCTTGAGCAAAATACCTCTCCAGTTTGCTCTAGAAGGTACCATCCAGTGCTGAAATCAGTCTTTTAATTGTGATGTTCTGTACCAACATTTATATTGTTTTGGTTATAGTGGAGGCTCCTGCACCATCTTGCTCCGAAGGTGAATATATACCTCGGTTCCTCCACCCAACACCTCATCACGGAGAACATCTACAGGCTCGTGTCAATCAAGAGTTCGAGATCAGAATAAAGGCTACTGCAACCTTCTCAAGGTATGATGGATATGTCTGGAAGATGATCGTCCTGTAGAGTTTAGCTCCAGCCAGCTCCAACACACTTGTCTGGAGACTTTGATTAGCTGGTTCAAGGTGTGTTTAATTAAAGTTGGAGCTAAACTCTGCAGGACAGTGGCCTTCCATAAACAACTTGTACAACTCAATCCCTCTTAGCTCAAACTAAATCTTTAACTTTGGTGGTTCACACTTCCTTCTGAGAGATCAAAACTATAGTAGTCAACATTTGAAGTGGATCAAAAAGTTCATCCAAGTTGTCCTAAGACAAGAACGGGTATTGTTTTGGTTTTAGGACAACTTTGATGAAAGGTTTTGATCCACTTCAAATGTTGACTACTGTAGTTCTTTAACACAACTTTCCTTGATCAATTGGTTCAAAGTGGTTCAAAGTGGTTCAGAACTACTGGACCTCAGCAAAATTCCAAAAATTCTAAATCCCAATGCATACTAGAATTTATCTGGTGGTAAAGATGTTTTGCAATTTTGAATTAGTCTAAAAACCTACTTTTTCCAAAGTCATCCTAGATGGTTTGTCTGATTTGGACCAAAATTGGCCCAAATAATTGTGAGACCATACTGAAAAAAAGTTCTGGAAATCGAGTTGATTAGTCAAACTGTCCTTGAATAATGCACAAACAAATTTGACAAAGAGCATGCCAAAATGGATGCAAGGCAACACTTTAGTGTATCCAAACAAAACATGGTATTATCTAAACCAAACAACCATGACCTAAGAGTACCTGCAGAGTTTCAGCATATTGATGGCATGATGCCAAACTGCATCTGATGCTGTATCTTTGTGATGCTTTTACATATTGACAGCAAACTTTACATGTGTCACTATTGTTGTTGGTAGTGGCTTTCAAAAGGTACAAAAGTTGGGTGGTACCTATTCAAAGGGTACACTTTGTAACTTATTTACCCCTTAATGGTGTATTTTAGTACTTTAAGGGTACATGTTAGTACTTAAATGGTACACGTACATTAGTACCTTTTGAAAGGGGTAGCTTTTGTACATTTTTCCTGAGAGTGTTGGAGTCAAATAGGTTTAGAACCACTGTTCTCGATTTTTGCTATAACTTCAAAAACTCGTTCACTTCAGATTAATTTTCTAACTGATATATGTGCATGTTATTGGATGTTATTTTATTTTTTCCCGATTGTCCAGCATCACTGATGTGGTCTTTAGTGGACCTCTGAACAGCACGAAGGAGACCACCACCACTGGGGAGCATGTGATCAACTGGACACCAATGTCAGAGAATTTTGGCCAGTATTTTCCAATTTGTTTCACTGCAGAGGGCCAATATGGGTATGAATACACAGATTTCTTCAATAAAACAAGCCATATCAAATGAAGCTACAGTAATTAATTCTTAATATTTTAGGTCTAGGAACTATCAATCTGAGATGAGGTGTGTTATTGTCATGGTGGAGGCTGCAGGTAATTTATAGTGTTTAATTAAATTCATCTTGACATTAGATTTGAAGTTTTAATTCCAACCCAGGATCATTAGAAATATGTGACTATGCCTACATTTCTGCTGAACCTGAAATACATTGCTATGGGTACATTTCACTGCACTTTTTTAGATGACATTTTAAGCAATGTCACTTTAATGCATAGCATTAGGCACTAATTCTTAGACCATAACCTGGAAGAATTTTTCGACTAGCAATTTAAAGGGTTACTCCACCACAAAATGAAAATTTTGTCATTAATCACTTACCCCTATGTTGTTCCAAACCCGTAAAAGCTACGTTCGTCTTGGGAGGCTTTTGACTGTCCCATTAACTGCCAGGTAAATACCACTGTCAAGACCCAGAAAAGTATCGTCAGAATAGAAAACATCATCAGAATAGTCCATCTGCCATCAGTGGTTCAATAAGAAATTTCTGAAGCGACGAGAATACTTTTTTGCAAACTGTGTACGCTGTTCTGTGTCAGCTGTACCACACGGATATGTTTTCTACGCATATTTACGTTTTGATTTGAACGAAAACAGCATATCCGGCATACGCAGTTTACGCACGCATATACTCTCCAAAATGGTGCTACGCTAACGCGGAGGAGATGACTTGTTGAATAAAATTGTTTTTTTTTCTTCACGTACAAAAAGCATTCTCATCGCTTCATAAAATTCAGATTGAACCACTAATGGCAGATGGACTATTTTGATGATGTCTTTCATCCTTTTCTGGGTCCTGACAGTGGTATTTACGTGGCAGTCAATGGGACAGTCAAAAGCCTCCCGGTCTTCATCCAAAATATCTTAAATTGTGTTCTGAAGACAAACTAAGCTTTTACAGGTTTGGAACGACATGGGGGTAAGTGATTAATAACAAAATTTTCATTATGGGCTGGAGTAACCCTTTAACCTTAGTTTGGATAGTATTTTGCATCAGTTCAGAGAGACCAAGGAGATTGTTGTTCTTGCATCAAAGTCTCTCCTGTGGGAAGATTTCCCTCTGTGATTACTTGTTTAGCAGTCTGTTGTGGGTGACATCTCGGGGAAACCACCTTGGTGGTGAATGAATTGTTGAAGTTGCTGGATAGAGCCTTGTGTGCCACTTGCCAGATTATGTGGAGTTAGCTGAAACTTAGTCTTTGAAGAGTCTTCGGCAAGGGTTAACAAAGGCTTAGACAGAATTTGCATGAGGATTCTTGATGACAAGAGTGCTTGGTGGTTGAGTGAATGAGCAAGCAAATGAATGACAAATTGTTTGGGTCACTGGCTATTAAGCACATCTGTCCTCCTAATGGCTCGGTGGGGAATCTCCCTCAACTATGGAATGTGTGGCTATGGAGATTTGGTGTCCTTTGTTTGTGAAAGTCTTACATCCGAAACAGTTACTGTGGCGACATTTTAGCACATTGTTTGTTGATTAAAATAAGAAATTAAATGTCTGGTGAGTGGCTTGAAATTAACACATTACCTACACTACACTCAACCCTAAACCTAACCAATAGTGAGAAAGCAAAAAAGCTAAGCCAATAGAGATAAATAGATTAAAAAAAGCACATTTGCTTGTGCAACCATGCTATTTGAGATTGTTTCTACAAGCCATTGAGCTCTTTCATTGAGTGTTGTGATTGGTGTTTCATGAGACCTGCACCCAAGCCTTCACAAGTTCACAAACATCACAAGTTCAATACTGTTCCAGGTGGGCTATGAAGCAAGTTTACTACATCAGAAGAGCCATACATATGGAGCTGGTTAGGTGATACCAAATACAAAATATATTAGATTGCAAATCATGCACTATGGTAAAAGTGTGATTATGAGTATGGTAAAATACATTGTATTGTGCAAGGAACCATGTGGAAATAAGCCGTTATTCATCGATAATCTGCCTCACAATCATAATTTTTGTGAATACGAAAAAAGTTGTTCATATTTACTGCAACTAGTGTTCATTTCATCTGGAAACTGCAGTGAAATTAATGTATAGGTATATATAGATATGTGCAGAAATGTAGGCAGCATAATGTATTTCCAATGGGTTGTTTAATTATTTAATACTTCTGTAGTGTTCTTGAAGCAAATAGAAGTATATACTTCATCCTAACAACTGTTCTGTATTTGTTCAAGGTCCAAGAGCACATGTGACCTGCACTAAGGACAAAATGTTGGTGTCAATAGAAAGAGCCACTATTTCGGATATTCATGGAGATCACTTGAGGCTGAACAACAATGCTTCCTGTCCAGTTTCTTCCAATAACACGCATGTGTTTACAACATTCTCTCTAAATGGATGTGGTACTCAGATTGAAGTAAGGAGTTCAGTGAGTTTTAATAGATACAAATAATAACAACAATTCCATTGCATCTAAACTACTTTTGTTTCTTTGAAGGAGACTAATAAACATCTCCTCTTCAAGAACACAATTGTTACCTTTGATAATCCAAACCACATCATAACCAGGAAAAATGAAATTGAAAGTTATGTGCAAGTACCAAAAAAAGAGCAGCATCACCACACGGTTTGAAGCACACAGGGCAGCCATCAACTTCACAGAGAGAGGCTTTGGCTCATTCAGCTATCAGTTTGAGTTTTATCAGTCTAGTACCTTTAGAAACATAAGAGATCCCAACAGCTACCCACTGGAGTACGATGTGGGACAGCCCATCTACATGGAGATCGCCCCTGTCAATATAGTGCAGAACACTGAGGTCTTCCTTGAGTCCTGTGTAGCTACACCCTATGATAATCCCAATTATCCCATCTCTTATCCTATCATCGCAGATGGGTAAGAGTTTTAAAACTCTTCACATCAGTTAAAAAGCCATAACATTTATAAAATGTTGTTTCAATTTAAATTGGTCAAGTTTATGTGTGGATTAGGAAACACAGAGTAGCCTACTTACAGAGTTGAATAGCCTACTTACTGTGCAGTCAATAAGATACTTGCATATTAAAATTAGGTCGGTATCATTTCTTGCAATGTTGCTATTCAACAACAGAGATTTTCACAGATTTATCATCTGATATTGTGTAACATCTGATTATTCGCAGATCTCACTGGGAACTTATTTGTAATGCCTGATCTAAACATATCTGTTCACCTTTCTGTTGTAGTTGATCTCATAGAAAAAGTCCAAATTAAACAGTACTTCAATGCATATAGTATAGCATGTAAACTTTGTGGGCTAATCAATTAGCATGATAACTCAAGACATATGAATATACAAAATACATATAATGTGTCCAATGCTTTGACAGCACTGCCCTTTTTCAAAAAATTAATCCAATCCAATTTGTCAATGTGTGTCAGATGTGGGGTTGATGAAACTGTTAACATTTACACAAGTCACCAGTCCATTGCCAAGTTCAGTATGGAGGCCTTCAAGTTCATTGGACAATATGACCAGGTAAAAGATAAAAAACATACATACATGCTTTATTTTACTGGAATAATGAATGTGTGGTTTTTATTTTAATTGTCACACTTTTTCTCTCTCTAGGTGTTCATCAGCTGCTCCATTATCATATGTCAAGCCAACAATCCCAACACACGGTGCGCTCAGGGTTGCACTGGCATGGCAGTCACACCATCCTCACACGTTCATAAAAGAGAAGCTGCCATCCAGACCGGAAGCCACTTCATCTCTCAAGGACCCCTGCGTTTGAGGAGGAGTGCATCACTTACTGGTACGTCATAACTTGGTCGTTTATATGGATTGTGTAATCAAAAGATGAGGTTTTAAATGCCAATGTCCCATATTCATTTCCAGAAGCCATCAGTCCAAGCTTGAACCTGAACCTTGTTTTCGTGACCGGATGTGTTGTAGCAGTAGTTGCCATGGTGTGTGGAATGGTAGTCTACAAATCTAGAGGGTCAAAGGTCAACTACCAACTTCTGAAATCCGATGAGATTTGATCGGATCAGTTCTGCTCATCAAATGATGGCAACCAGCTAATTAATTTTGGTGTACTTTGGTGGGATGTATTCTGCAGAAACATTCTGTTTTCTGATTCTGGTCTCTCTCTCTCTCTCTCTCTCTCTCTCTCTTTATATATATATATATATACCCTTTTAGGATGCACACTATATTATTAATACAACAAACAGAAAATAAAATTTGCAGTTGTTTGATCATCCTACTATGATGTAAGAGTGTTAATAATTTTAACAGTGGACAGCACATTTTTGGCTGGGGCCCCTCTCTGACTACGATAGTGGACAAAGGTTTGCTACATTTTGATTGGATCTTGGTGGACTAACATAAGCAAACTGTCCAATGCCATCAGATAAAGATGCCAGGACAACAGCCAGACATCTCTTAGAGGGCAAGAAGAAGACCTCTGAGACCTTTTTGAGGTAGCAACAGATACGACCACATTCTGAGCCTTAAATCTGTGAGGAAAGAGATACTCTACATTCCGAGTCTTTGTCCAGCGAGACAACAACAGATGCAGCACGTCCTGAGTCTCCATCCTAAAGAGACAAAGCGGACTGACCACGTTCTGAGTCTGTAGCCCAGAGAGGCAGAAGACACAAAGACGTTTGCAACGAGGTTAAGCTCCGGCGAACAAACCTTCACTTCAGGTACTTCTGCTTGCGTGTTCCAAGCTAAGGACCTTCAGCACCTACTCCAGGGCCACATGTGAATGTTCCAGATCTTAGGACCCTTGGTGCTCCAGGAGATCAGCATCCTACAGTGCTTCATGTTCAAGGCTGTCGAAACGGATTTCTGCTCCTTTCATGCTGTACTGCTACCAGCACAACCACGCCACGCCACCGGACTGCTCACTCTACCACAGAGAACGTAAATATCACTTCCAAACCTCTTCCAGAGACCTTGGCATTGTTGTATATTATTAGTATATGATTTTCTAATTTACATTAGATATCATATAGCTGATTGCAGCTGATAACATATAATAGCTCATTTGTTTGTTTGATGCATAATAAGTTTCTTCACCATATTTGTTTCAGACTCTGACATAACAACACCCAACATAATCACTTGCATTTTATGCATCTTATGCACTTTACTCCTTTTTCATTCATGATATTCATTTAGTAGTTTTTGATTACTCTTGTCTATCTTTTGTTAATAAAATGTATTTTATTACAACTTGTGTCTTCCTTGTGTTGATAATACAGTAAGAGGTTCTACAAGTTAGAGATCCCACCAATCTTTCTTATGTGGTGTACTCATAACCACACATTAATTGACACATGATCCGAGAATCATAACGTCACCTGTGACGTGAGTACCCATCACTACACTACTTCGCCACCCTAGGTTGGCGAAAGCAAAATTCACTACAATACATTTAATGTGTAGAGGTTGTGAGGTATTTTTTGAATCACTGCTTGTAAACTACATTGGCATAAGCATCAGAGATGAATGCTTATATATGTGAGTAAATATGAAGTTTTTTGTGTGTGAATGCAATGCAAAACTTTGACTTAACTTTGAGAGAATGCAAAAGCACTGACTTTTTTCCCCCATCTCATATTTTTTTTCAATCACCATGTTCCTTTTGCATTAGTAATCCAGATTTGGTAATGTTGAAAATGTGTGTATCTGGATCATTGTGATCAGATATAGTTTTGCTTTGAAAAAAGCAACAGAAAAGTAAGACGGATTACCTGATCCTGGATAGCAAAACATGGAATTTCCAAATTCATGCCACATTGGTAAGACATACTAATGTTGCGTCCCAAATATTATACACTTATATTACTGTATACACTATGTACTCCACAGTCTAGTGTATTTCTTCTCTTTTTTTTTCTTTAAAGCTTTCCTCACTGGTGTTATTTTATTGAGCAGTTAATGGATCTGCTGCCATCTAGTGGTTTTTCAGATTACGGTAGTCAGCATTTGAAGTGGATCAGAAAAAAGTTTATCAAAGTTGTCCTAGGACAAGAACGGGTATTGTTTTGGTTATAGGACAACTTTGATTAAAAAAGGTTTTGATCCACTTCAAATGTTGACTACTGTATACCTCTCACTGCTAAATGAATATTTCACCCAAAAATACACACTCTGTCATCATTTACTCACTCTAATGTTCAGACCAAGGATGTCATACTCCAAAAATGAAAATGAGAATGGGATAAAAACAAACACACAATTAAACATGACTGCCCAATTGACTACATTTTCTGAAGCCATACAATATCATTAGTTTACCTTGTTTTGTCTCGTTTTATAAGGCTGTTCCACCAAGTGACAAATGAATTTTGCGACAAAATACCATAGAGGTTTATTGGATGTATGGCATTCAAGAAATGTGTGATTCATGTAGTTGTTATTCCCATGCCAGTTATATAATTAGTTGTAACCTTATCAAAACAGATCTGTGACTCATTTTTGTGCTACCAGTTAAGAACTGCTACAGTATATCACTTATCGTGTTTCATTTCTTGGCAGGAATGTAGAACATGTTTGCCAAGTGAATCAGTATCATGTACTCACATAAGAAAACCGATATCAGTGTATCATTCTGTTGAGCATTCTGCAGCAAAAATATTTAGTGACGTTCTAAAATAATGACTTCAAATGATTTTGCATCATGATTGTTCATATAACCGCATCTTTCTTCCGACTCTGAAAATGATAGTTCTCTTGATATAAGTGCAGGCACAGGTCTCCATTGCGGTGCTGGTGGTTACATCCTCAAAAATGTGTAAATAGCGTAATGTAAATCAAATTGATGTGACTGTTAACAATGAAAAATCACACCTATGCAATAATGGCAAAATTATTACCCAATATATAATTTAACCATGACGATAAAATTCCTAATGATTTTTGCGTCAACATATTGATGCCAAAGTTTTCTTGTTTAAAGCAGTGGAGAACACGGAAAGTCAAACAAAGTCAACAATGTACAATTATATTTTATGATTTTTTTTAAAATCTGTGTTTACATACCAATTAACCAGGCATCACAAATCAAACAAAAAGTTGAAACACCAATATTTCAAAAATTCAAATGCATCTTTTGGCATTATGTGTATTACGGCATCAAGAACACTTGGGATGATGCAACTCATGAATGGCTGAGATTTCCATGACCTGTTACGAGTTCATGCTTACCTATAAACAAATATAGTATAGAGCAGTGGACCTCAAATACATGGCTGTATAGTCCTGTTTTGGACCCCAGCTTTGTTTCAACTGGACTATAAGACATAATGAAAATGGTAGCACCATTTTACTATGTGATTTTAGCAATTAAACGTAACATTTTTTAAGGTCCTATTCTCACTACTAGTTGCTTATTAGCATGCATATTACTAGCATATTGGTTGTTTATTAGTACTTATTAGGCACATATTAATGCATTATTCTGCATGACCATATTCTAGATCCTAACTGCCATACTAACTATTAATAAGCATTAGTTCCATATTCTAAAGTGTTACCCAATTAAATTACAAAGTAATTGTAAACAAATTAAAAAACAGTGTTGTGCCATAACTTGAAGAGCAGCTTATACTTAAGCAGCCATTCTGTCACGAGTTCTGCCAGGAACAGAGCAAGATTCCTTCACAGACATGAGGAAGGATTGTATGAAATTACTCCAACCAGATATAGATTTACTCTTTCACACGTTTCCACTTAAAGAACATTATACAAAAGATCAAACTAATGGACAGAGGTGCAAAGGGCTGTGAAAAAAAAAAAAACAAGGGAATTACTAAAAAGTTAAACATTTTTACTATACACTCATGTTAAAAATTCTGAGAAAAGTTTTAATTTTCTTGACTAATGACAAATGGTCAAAGACATCTATCTAGCACACATTCACAACCAAAAAATAGTGCAGGTAATAATGCAGTTGTTCCAAATATGTGTGAGTTTCTTTCTTCTATTGAACACAAAAGATGACATTTTAAAGAACATCGGTAACCAAACAGTTGACAGTAGCCATTGCCTTCCATCATATTGAAAAAAAATAATGGCTACCGTCAACTGTTTATTTTATAAACCGCTTCGGATGATTCTGTGAGAGAGCAGTCCAAATGGATGTAAATTGATTCCGATAATTCGCAAATCTGTTTGGCCCTCTTTGACAGAAAATAAACAACTGGCATCAAAGTTTCAGTCAAATGAAATACAGGACACACATGATAACTTTTGAAAACAACTGTGCTGATTATTTCTGGAGAGAAATAGTGCAGACACTGGACTGAAGCATAAAGAAAAAAGTATATTTTGAAAGACTGTGTGTTAGGCTGTATGCATGCAATAAGCATTTGTGTCAAAACTTAATTAGGGATTCAAACATGTAGTGCTGAAACCCTATTGTACTTGTTAGAATGGCCAACGATCAGCAATCTCCACCTAAAACTGATCTGGCGGACCATAAGTCGTAAAGACTTGAAACTTAGAGGGACGGTAGCACTTACACCATCTACAACGTCACCAAGGTTCACCCTGATCGGCTTGACGGGGCGCCACAGTGATAAAAGGTACGAAATCACTCATAACTCTTAAACCATTAGTCGCAGGCTCAAGTGTCTTATATAGTTGGCTTACAATGGACAAAACACATGCCATCTGATGCATTTAAAGATTCATTGAACAATTAAAACTAACCATGAGAACAATCTCACGTTCATGCGGTAAAACTCCGTCAACCCTGAGAAAGGAAATACTCCTGGTGTTTGAAATAAAGCCATTATAATGCTGCAGGGCTGGAAAGTGCACTTACACTGTAAAAAACAATTTGTTGAGTCAACGTAAAATAATTTGTAACCTGGCTGCCTTTAAACTTTAAGTTCAGTCAACTCAAAAAAAGTTTATTCAACTTGAAATGTTAAATTATGCTATGTGACAACTTAGATATTTGAGTTGAATCAACTTAAAATTTTAAGGCAGCTGGGTTACTTACTCATCTGTTAAGTTTAGCAAACACAAATATCTAAGTTGTTACTTAGTACAACTTAACATTTCAAGTTGACTACACTTATTTTAGTTGACTGAACCTAAAATTTTAAGGCAGCAGGGTAACAAATTATTTTAAGCTGACTCAACAAATTGTGTATTTTTTACAGTGTACATTCTGTAAACACTTGCACTGCTTTAAATGTGATGTGTATCTTGTTTATTATTATTGTCATTTTATTTATTTTTTTCTCTGCAATTTAAATTTAAAGTTATTCTTTTTTTGTACATTTTGTTATTTATTTATAACTTCAGCATTACTTAATAATAGTTCATGCCATAATTCAATTAATTTGATATATCTGCATAAATGCGTAACAAAACGATGACAGAGTAAGCATTCTAAAACATGGCACAGATAAAATTAAATGTCTGAATTGTGATAGGAAACATATATACTGTATACATAATTTGATTTATTAAGTCCTTTATAATAGAAAAATGTACTAATTTATAATATCAGTTTCTTCTTTTGACAGAAAAAATACATTCCTGTCACAACGCTACCCTAAGGGCTGTCACTTATCCTTTTGTGTGTTTTTGTGTGTGTGTGTTATTCACTTTAGTAACAGTAGTAGATGGAATGGTGCACTAATATGGTTACAGATCTTGAGAATTTATGCTGAGTTTAAGTTTGGATGGAAGTATCAGCTACTGTAAAAGAGTATGTAATTATGAGCGCCACATCCTCATTACTTACCTTAATCCTGTGACAAACCTGCATTTACATGCAAGATTTACATGCAATTTAAATGAAAAATCTGCTAAACTAACAAACAAACAAACAAAAAAGTGTAAACTGTGTTTGCTGGAACAGGAACAGGAATTGTGGTAGTGGCCTTTACTCAAACTTGTACTTACTGTATGTATTTAAATATACGTAATAATTCATGAATGCAATTTTTTTGATTACAAGATGATGAGCATTTTTTAGTTAATTGTGATTATATCTGAGGAAGGAAATAAAACATTTAAATGTATTTATGCATTGCAGCATGGTTATTATTGTTAACTAAGAAAAATATTTTTTTTAAATAAACCTAAAATAAAATACAAATTTTAGAGGAAAAACTTGAAGTAAACTAAAATATAATATAAAACATTTTAAAGTATAAAGCTGATTCAAAATATTAATAAAAACTATATAAGGAAAAAATAATACTAAAATAGCACTGCAGTGTATGAGATCAGAGAATGATCTCAAAATCTTCTCAAAAATTTCTAGTTGTACACATGATATGGAACTGCAGAAAAAAACTGCATGCAAATCATTCTTAGGGCAGGAGTCACTGGAATATTTTATCGTAAATGTAACTCTTTTTTTTTTTTGACGACTTCCTCCATCAAGTCTTTAAAAGAGAAGTGTGGTGACCAGCATTCAGACCTCATTCATGAGCATCATCATGTCTGTCTCTGCTCTGCTCTCAGCTCTGCTGCTGTTGGCATCCACAGCCTCAGCTTCACACTTCTATGGAGGAACAATGACCTTCGACCCGAGAAAGAATCCTGATGGTTCCTACAGGGTGAGACCTTTACCTTTCTTTTTATAAAACTACATATACAGTACATACAGTACACGACACATCAAAAGATGTGTTTTCGCTCACCAGAAATGCATTTATTTAATAAACATACAGAAAAAACAGCAAAATTGTGAAATGCTATTATAATTCAAATGAACTCTTTTCTTTTGTCACATATTTTAAAATATGATTTAATCCTGTGATCAAAGCTGTACTTTCAGCATCATTACTCTACACACCCTCACAAAAGTCTTGTCGCCTTTTCAAGCTGTAGGAACAACAAATAATAACCTGACTTCTAGTCGATCATTTGGAATCAGAAGTGGCTTATATGAAAGGCAAAGGCCTCTAGATTACGCTTGTTTTACCAAAATAAAATCTTATCATGCTGTGATTTTTAATTATTTAATTAGGACAGAAAGGTCAGACTTTGCTAAGACAAAAGTCTTGTCACATCTTTAAAGGATTCAACCAATCACAGATTAGAGCGTCACCTGTGACAAATAGTGTAATTAACACATTCCCAGGTGTGTAGAAGAAGAACCCCAGCACACCCAACCTTCATTTGAAATGCATCCTGACCTGACAGCATGCCAAAGATTCAACCACAGACCAAAGTGCTGATCATCAAGAGCCTGAAGACCAAGTCGCCTGCTGAGGTGTATCTAAACGACATCTTTAATGTATCTAAACGACAAGACTTTTGTCAGGGTGTGTAGTCTTCTGTGTCATGATCCACCAGAAATCATTCTAATATGCTGATTTTATACTCAGTAAACATTTCTTATTTTTATCAATGTTGAAAATGGTTGTGCTGCCCAATATTTTTGTGGAAACCACCATCTACCACCGTTTTTTTTTAAAGATGCATTAAAAAGATACATTGAAGTCCCCCTGTAGTCAAAAAATGTTATCCCTTAAAACTGATCTTTGATCATCAAAATGACATATTGTTTTTTCTTGTGAAAATAATTTTCTCATGCCTTAAAACAGCTTGAATGTAACTCTACCCCCCTTGCCTCATTTACTATACG
>JAHKKF010500167.1:0-17304 GCA_019740295.1 Labeo calbasu
TGATTGCCAATTAAGTTTAGAATACAATGAATTTAGATTCAGAGCCCAGATTATGCAGAGCTGTAATAGCTGCTAATATTTAGATGAATTGAAAATTTAAGTTTTTTTTCTATGTATAAACTGTTTATGTGATAAAATATGTTTTCGTAGTTTGAATTAAAAATTAAAAAGGATTCATGCCAATATTGTCCAAAACCCCACTTTTCCAGGGCGTTTTTGGAGGGCAGTGTACTTAAAGGGATAGTTCACCCAAAAATGAAAATTCTGTCATTAATTACTCACCCATGTATAGCTCCAAACTCGTAAGACCTTTGCTCATCTTTGGAACAGTAAAAGTACTTTAGAAAGTACCACTACGGATGCATGTGACGCTGCTGATGCAGGAGCTATTGTTCTGAAGTAGAAAAGGAAGTAAAAAGTATTTTCTTCTTGGGAAAGTTTTGTGAATCTGGCCTGAGGACATCAAGAAAAAAAACAAAAAACATCTAAGCAGGAAATTTCAGACAATGTTCTACACAAGGATCTGCTAAGATTCCTTCTGGTTATTATTTCATCATTAAGGTTAATGTTCCATTATTGCTTTGAAATTGCCAGCAAACACATACAGGGTCTGATGATGAAAGCGGTTCATTCATTGGGAGTTCTTTATGTTGCGGGTAATGAAAATGACAAACACCGGCGAACTCGACATCATCGAATCAAAGACTATGTAAATGAACAGTTCTGAGGATACAGACAAGCCAGTGGCTTTTGTGTGCACGTTCCTCTTCCTCTTTCATCCAACCATGAACAGCGATCTCACAAACACTCCCCACATAGACAAAAAAGACAAAAAAACGGTCTGGTCCTCCACCTCCCCCTGCTGAATTCTTAATAATGGTGTACATATTGCTGAAATTGCACTGTGCGCTTGTATATAAAATGTCTCCATAAAATTAATTTAGCAAAGAAGACGCAGCCATCAAAGAACGTCCGGCTTATTCATCAAGGGACAATGTGGAAACTAATTTCCCTGAGGTTGCCACACCGGCTGTCTTTATGTCAGTTTTTCCGATACGCTCATGTCATCGCGCCACGCCGAAAATTAAACCGGTGACTGGCAGTTTTGACGGCTTTCATTGAGCCCACCTCATGCACTTTGCCTTTTCTGTGTTTCGAGCATACGAATTGAAGGCGCTTATTATATTTGTGAATAGTCCATTATGTCCAGGCGAGCATTCGGGCCCGTGCTCAGGGGCCCGTTCTGTTTGTCACAGAGGGCCTGTTTTGATTGATGAGGCCGTGGTTTGTCACAGCTGGAAGGGAGGTGATAGACTTGGGTGGTATAGAGAAAGCCATGCACCACACAGAGCTCTGCAATTAAGCTGTTTTCTTTCTGTTAATTAAAAGCAAATTAGTCACTGCAACAAGAGGAGCTGTCTTCTTCTAATTGCCACCCAACATTGCCAAACATGAACCTGTTGTTGAAACGGCCTGTCTATTCTTACTCTCTTATTTTCTGTGTCGCAGGGTCGACGGGGGAAAACAGGAGATCCAGGGGTTTCAGGACCACCGGTAAGAATTACAGTTTATAGTTTGCGTAACACTGACAAGAAAATGACCAAATATTCAGTATTGAGGGAGACCAAAAGTGAAAGTTGAATAATTGGCCATTGAAACACTGGAAGGCCTGACCCAGCCAAGCATGAGCTTGGCAATGCAACAGGAGAAGAAAATTAAACTTAATTCACAATTTATTCTCTGTAATAGAGCATTGATATTATTTTTACTAAAATAACTTCTTAAGTGAATGTGCAGAGCGTTTGGACAAAATAAAATTGTTTGAATGTCGTTGCATTAGATAAAAATTTTTAAAGGGATAGTTCACCCAAAAATCAAAATTTGATGTTTATCTGCTCACCCCAAGAGCATCCAAGATTCAGTTGACTTTGTTTCTTCAGTAGAACACAAAGAAAGATTTTAACTCAAAACGTTGCAGTCTGTCAATCATGTAATGGCAGTCAATGGGATCCACCAAATTAAACCCTGTGGCTTGTGATGATACATTGAGGTGTTAAGACATGAAGCAATTGATCTGTGCAAGAAACCGAACTGTATTTATGTTTTTTTTTTTTAACCTCTGATCCACCGCAATGTCTAACTGTATTGAGCGTGTTCATAACAGCTGGTGTGCGACGCATCAACGTGCTGTGGCACGTACAAGAGCAAGCAACCATAACTTCAGTCGATCAGGCTCAAAAGTTAGGAGTTGGTGAAAAGTCAACACTCCTGGATGAGTTCATGCAAGCAATTCTAATCTTTTAGTTTTTAATCGGTTGCAACAATCAGGATAAGCACAGGTAATTACCATTTTGAGTAGCCGTCGTACCCACAGTCTCTACACTGTGTAAACAATGAGTAATGTATATGTGACACAGATTGCTTCAGCACATGCGTCTACTATGCCAGAGCACGTTGACGCGTCACGCGCCGGCTGTTGTGAACACACTCAGGACAGTTGGACATTGCGGTGGATCAGAGGTAAAAAATTATATAAATACTGTTCAGTGTCTTGCACAGAGCGACTGTTTCGTGTCTTAACACCTCAATGTATCATCACGAGCTGCAGGGTTTAATTTGGTTTTGTCTGTGTATGTTTTTTTGACTCTCAAAGCCGTGGATCCCATTGACTGCCATTATATAACTGACAGACTGCAACGGTTTAAGTTAAAAATCTTTGTTTGTGTTCTACTGAAGAAACTAAGTCACCTAAATCTTGAATGCCCTGGGGATAAGCAGATAAGAAAAGAAAAAAGAAAAGAATGGGAAGATATCTGAGGAAGAAAAAAACTTCCTAAAGACCTGCGTCTTTGTTCTCTCTACTTTAGCCCTGATGCCTCTGAGGCTTTTAGTAGACCACAGCTACTGAAAGAGCTTACAAACGGCAGAAACTAGAAATGCTAGATACCATCCTGGCAGGATGTAAACATGCCGATGCTTGTCATGACGCCCCGGCCACTGAAGGAGTTTCTCAGTGCAGATTTCACTCTATCTGAGGGCGTTTAGACTTCTTTGCATTGGCATTTGGTTTAAGCTTACACTTAAATTCATCACCACCTGTAAGCTCTTTCAGTAGCTGTGGTCATTTTGTCAGTATTTTTTTTCTGAGTTGTGTTGCGGTAAAAATAGCAAAAGGTAGCGCCAGTAGCTCACTGAGTGCAACCATTTCACGTCATCGAAATAATAGCGCCCCCCCACATAATCCAAATTTTGATATTTTTTAAATAATGTAAATCTTGAATGGGTTTTCTACTACATATTTCAGTAAGAAACATAATTTACATTATATTAAGCCATACAAGTCTTAATACACAGGGTTCCCTTAAAAACTTTGCATTTGATACCTGTTGACATATTTGGTATATATTAGCATTTATATCATTTAACAATACTTCGTAAATTTTAATTAAATGAGACCATTTTTTATACTGAATTAGAAATAAAGGCATTTTTGAAAAATACATGCATATTTTTGAATATAGGTTTTGAAATGCAGCTCATTTTCATTTATATCACTTCAGTGCCTATTTTCCTCCCCCTGCAATTCATTTTCAGAAAGCATAATTGTTGTCATAAATCTGCTTCGAAAGCAAACAAAATTTGTCATTGTGCATAATGGACAAATACCTGCTGCTATATTCATCCCCCTCCAGATGAGTTTTCTTGGTTTATGCATTGGTTTAAGTGAAATCTCCATCACATTCACTGTGTGGCTCAACGTTTCAAATTACGATTTCGAGCAGCCCAGAGGGCCATATTAAGAGCAGTCCCATGCATAAGTGTTATTGAAGATCCTGATGAGACTCTCAAAGGGGCCCTAGTTTACTGCTTGATAAATAGTCATCTCATCAAAGCCGTGGCATCAGTATGGAAATGTGCGTGAAGGAAAAATCACACACACGCGCACTTCAGGCTTTGAAATGTATGTTGCATCAGAAATTTATGGCTTATTTACGTTGCCTGTGGTTGAACATTGCCAGGTTTACTGAATCTCTTTTAAGTGGCAAATGAGTGATTAATGTTGAATAAAAATGTAAAGACATGCTTCACCCAAAAATGGAAATTCTGACATTATTTGCTCTCTCTTGTGTTATTAAACCGTCTGACATTTTTTGTTCAGACTGTGCCGTTGCTCTTTTCCATACAGTTACTATAAATGGGAATAGAAGCAAAAGAAAAAAAGTGGTTTATTTGACTTGTTCGCTACAATAAATCATATGATAGCTTTGTGTGAGCAACAGACTGACACTAAAGTAGTTATCCACTGATAAATTTCACTAGTGATTTTGTTTACTACTGTAATGAATCATTTAGAATGCTTTTGTGAATTGAATCAACTGATTCATTGAAAGTAGTCACCTTTATTTATAAAATGCTTCACGGTAACAAACAATGAAAGTTATAGAATTGATGGAAACTTTCAAATATAAGACACATTTAAATTCTGCTCTAAAGAAGCTCAAAAAAGACAAAAGTGTCATTATTCACCTCAAGTCAGTTGTGTTAGTTCATATTCAGTTCAATAGCTGTAAAGTTCATCAATTATAAAACAGATTCCGTTTGGCTGTAAGCAGCTTTATTATGTAATTCAGCTCTGATTAAATTCAGTTCAATGACAGTGTTGATATTGCGAAATTTGTCAAATATGAAGCAAATTTTATTCAGCTATAAAACATCTCTACAGAAGACAATAGTGTCAGCATTCAGTGCCAGATGTTGGGATTTATGGTGAATAAGGATCTGTTTTTCACACAAAGCTATCATATTGCTTCATAAGACTTGAAGTATGGGACATATAGACCACATTTATAACATTTATGGGCCATTCTACAGAATTGGTCCAGAGTTAGAGTTGGAAACGTCTTGAAAAATGTCTTTTTCCAAAAAATTGTATGTATGCAAATTGTATAATATCCAAGGTACACATTTTTAGTAACTGTGCAGTTAATTCTCATATTGTATTTTTTGAAAGTTTTGGAATATTTGTCCTCTCCTCAGATTTAATTCGAAAAGTTATATTGACCTATTAAGATTTAGCTTGCATCTAAATTGTAAATATATATTTTTTGCTATTTTATTAACTTTTTTTCAGAGGTAAATCCATTACAATTACATTTTTAGCAATATTTCAAGTGTAATTTATGGGATTTGTTGTATTTTGAATCCAATTTTTCATTGTAAAAGGCAAAAAAGTTGATCATACTGATTTCAAACTTAAGGAATTATTAGTATGAACATTGAACCAAAAACTATCATATCATCTTAGTTGATAATTCAGTACACTTTATTTTGACAAAACATCCCATGTTTTGGTAGTGACTGCACATTTTCAGTAGTGACAGTAATGCTTTGGTAGCAACCACATCACATTACAGAATTTAAACTTGGATACTAAAACACTACTAAAACATACTAAAATACAAAAAATTGCACCTGTACTAAAAATTTTGTTGGATTATGTGTTCCCTTTTGTTACTACGGAAAGACTGATGACATGTTTTGGCAGTGGCTGTTTTCGGTAGTGACAATTTTAGAAACTTTTTGAACCTAGCTCAAAGATTCTGATCAGCACACGGTTAGCTAGCACAGTTATGAATATTGGTACACATAAAAAAAACTAAATGTTATGGAATAACTCCCAACAAAGTGTGCTTAAATGCAGAAAAAAAGTGTTCAGTAGTAGTGATGTTCCTTAAAGTTGCACACAGATTTTTGAACACATTTACCTGAAAATGATGGGACCTATTTACTCACACTTGCAGCTATGAGAGGGACAGGAATATTTCCTGATCATAAATTAAACATACACTGTTTTGGTAGTGACATAAAAAAATGCGGAACACATTTTTTCATAATTTACAAAGAAAATACAAAATATATATATTTTTAACTTCACTTTTTAAAAGAATCAAAAAGATAGTTTTAAAAACAACAATGGAAAAAAAAAATCAAAAATTTTTCAATATCATTTTCATATGTTGAAATTTAGGGGTTAGGGTTTAAGACAGCCACCAGCCACATTTTTATATATATTAAGCTTACTAATATTTTAAATATTATTGTGGGTTTCAGTAGATAATAGACGGATCTTAATAAACATCTAAGATTTGAATACTTAAATGCTTTTAAATGCATTTTTTGGTTGTGGCACAGCAGTTTGCACCAATTCTGTAGAATGACCCTTATATGATATTTTTGCAGCGTTTTGAACACCCATTCACTGTAATTGCATATTCTAAAAACTAAATAATGTCTGAGTTTTCATTTTTAGTTTAACTGTTTCTTTAAAGATAAACCAAGCTCCAAAACGAACTGCAAATGTTGCCTGATCTGCTCTGCATACTAAGATTGACTGGCCCTTTAGTTTCACACATGCTACTGTAAATCTCTGTCACTTTCCATTACAGGAAAGTTATAAAGTGGTGAACCCAAAGTCACAAGAGTCGGGCGGGAAGTGGTTTTGGAGAGTGACATTTTTAAATGGCAGTGTCCCGATAATTTCCATGGCATGTGCCAACCTTGCTTCTGTCCTCGGGAGCTGGCATTTATGAGTGGCCTGTCGTCGAGGTGGGGAGGAGGAGGAGGAGAAAGCCCCCGGGCGGCACAGACATCCTCCCCCAGCCTCAAGGTGTCGAGAAACGCCACGTGCGGTCCGGGAGGCCCTTATCTGTCTGGATATTTAGTTGAGCTGATGTGTCTAGTGACCTTTGTCAAGGACTTTTGCAGGTGTTGTTGCTGCAGTCGTGGGCGACGGAGGCTAATACGCAGCGAATGCTGTCCTGGTTGCAGGGTCAGGCAGTTGAAGATGAATTTGCATTTTGTTTCGCATTTTACAATATCAGGTTTTGGGTTTTGATCAAATAAGCTTTCGTCGCCCAAGACATTTTGAAATGAGATTCCAAATGTAAGTGTAAGTGATTTGATTTACTCATACTGAGATTTATTTCTTCAACACAGGGTCCACCTGGAACATGCGATGCTGAAGCGGTTAAGGTAAGATTTAATGTTTTTTGAAGTTTTAAACATTTTGTCTATAAGCAAAGCATTCGTAGGTCAGAAAATGTAGACACTGTGGCACTTCAAAAACTTGTTCACCAAAAAATGAAAATTCTGTCATTAATTACTCGCTCAATAACTGTTTTCAAAATGATGAAACTTGATGAGGTCATGGCAGCACTGTACAGTTGAGATCATAAATTTACATGCACCTTTCAGAATCTGCAAAATGTTAATTATTTTACTGAAATAAGAGAGATCATACAAAATGCATATTTTTTTTATTTAGTACTGACCCAAATAAGATATTTCACATAAAACACATTTACATATAGTCCACAAGAGAAAATAATAGTTGAATTTATAAAAATTATCCCGTTCAAAAGTTTACATACACTTGATTCTCAATACTTGCTACCTGAATTATCCACAGTTGTGTTTTTATTTTATATTTTTTTAAGTGATGTTGTTAATGAGCCCCTTGTTTGTCCTGAACAGTTAAACTGCCTGCTGTTCTTCAGAAAAATCCTTCAGGTCCCACAAATTATTTGTTTTTTTTCAGCATTTTTGTGTATTTGTACCATTTCCAACAATGACTGTATGATTTTGAGATCCATTTTTTCACACTGAGGACAACTGAGGGACTCATACGCAACTATTACATAAGGTTCAAACACTCACTGATGCTTAATGCATTAGGAGAAGGGGGTGGGGGGTGAAAACTTTTGGAATTTAAGGATCAGGGTAAATTTAACTTATTTTGTCCTCTGGGAAACATGTTAGTATCTTCATGTAAGTAGCTTCTGAAGGGCAGTACTAAATGAAAAAAAAAAAAAAAAGATGTATAAAAAGTACAATGTTCACATCTTCATTCTGTTCAAAGGTTTTCACCCCCCGGCTCTTAGTCCATCATTTTTCCTTCTAGAGCATCAGTAAGCATTTTAACCTTCTGTAATAGTTGAGTCCCTCAGTTGTCCTCAGCTTGAAAAGATGGATCTCAAAATCATACAGTCATTGCTGGAAAGAGTTCAAATACACAAAAATGCTGTAAAACCAAAGAATTTGTGGGACCTCAAGGATTTTTCTGAAGAACAGCAGGCAGTTTAACTGTTTAACAGTGTCATCTTTCATGATAAATATCTTATTCAGGTAGGTACTAAATAAGAAAATAAAATGCATTTTGTATGATCCCTCTTATTTTGGTAAAATAATTAACATTTTGCAGATTCTGCAAGGTATATGTAAACTTATGACCTCAACTGTAGATACTACATTTATTGTATAATAATGTAACGGTTTCATTTAATATTTCTAAAGAATAGTATGTAGTAAACAGTCTATACTGCACAGTATTTAGTAGGTAGTAAGCTTGTATCCCATTCTGAACATAGACTTCAATAGATACTTGATTTGTTGTGAGGTCAGTGGAAACACTCGCAACACTGTCAGTGACCTAGAAGGCTGTTTAGACACATGTGCTGTCTGTCTGTCGGTAAGGTGAGATGAAGCATTTATTCAGCGCTGTCCTCCTGAGAACAGAGAGAGAAGGACACGCTTGCATCCTACCGATTGGCTTCCCTCAGTCAAACGCTGGCTGTCTGCTCAGCATGTTAAACAGCCACACACACACACACATCCTGCAACACTCCTCAGTCTTGAGCCTGACAGATGGTAATTATGAACAGTGCTTTTGCAAAAGGTCTGCAATAATTTTCATGAAGCCCAGGGGTGTCATATCTCACCAGGGGCAATGGCAGTGTATGAATATAAATATACTGTATATAAATATATATATTTAAGCAGAGCAAGAGTGAGTGTTTACATGCAGCTCCTTAACTTGTCAGTTCACACTCACGGCTAACACACAATCGGGTCTCAGGTCTCTGACCTTTAATCTTTATCTTATAAGTTAACCATATAAGTTACACTGTGTAAGTGTACTTCTTTATTTTATAATTGTTTTTTTTTTTCACTATACGACTACTGATTTAGCAAATTATATTTTGCTGCGCTCTTCCATATCCAGTGTTATGGATCTGTTTTTCTCATGCTCATGAGTTTATATCACACCAGAATTGTGCCTGGATACCTTCATTAATTAAAGGATGGTTTCTAACCTACATTTTTATTTTCCACTCAATTTGATACAACCTGTTTCAAGTCCCTCAGTTTGACAAGTACAGTAATTAAAGTGAGTTAATTTTATCTTTCAGATGGTGTGATGTCTAAACACTAGATTATTTTTGAGTTGTTCTGCTGTTAGTGGACAATTTAAATCAAAACAGTCTTTCTTAATTTCTTCTAAGTGACAGTAATTACTGTTTCAGTGTAGTCAAATGGACAGTGTAACTAGGAGCATTGTTTACCTGATCATAGACAAACCCACATCTAATTTGGGGCAAATGATTCAGGCTTGGGTGTAATTAAATGAACGTTCTGAGTTAAGGACTATCTATGCCATTTGTGACGTACTGTTGATTTCCACAGAAACAAATTTCATTTTATCCCCTGGTTTTGTAAAAAACAAGAAAAAAATCACATTTAGTCATGCAGTTACAGTGGGAGTTTATGGGGTGAGTCATTTCAAAAAGTTTAAAAGCAGAAAGAAAAATCTCATTTTTGGGAAGTTTACTTCTCTAGTTTTTTTTGAAGGGAAAAAAAAATATAATATACACTGTCATTCAAACATTTGGGATCAATAAGATTTTAATGTTTTTAAAAAAAGTATTTTCTGCTTATCTGGCTGCATTTATTTGATTAAAAATACAGAGAAAACAGTAATATTTTGAAATATAATCGCAATTTAAAATTTATTCCTGTGATGCAAAGCTGAATTTTCAGCATCATTACTCCAGTCTTCAGTGTCACATGATCCTTCAGAAATCATTCTAATATGCTGATATATTATAAATGTTGGAAACATTAACAGCTTAATATTTTTTTGAAATCTGTGATATTTTTATCAGGATCCTTTAATGAATAAAATGTTCAAAAGAACAGCAATTATGTAAAATAGAACATGTCAGATATGTTTTTGATTGAAACCAAACTTTTGAATGGCAGTGTAAGTGCATTACCTAAAATATAAGCAGTAAAGTTCTGCAATTTTTCAGCATTTTTGTGTATTTGAACCATTTCCAACAATGACTGAATGATTTTGAAATCCATCTTTTCACACTGAGGACAACTGAGGGACTCTTACAGAAGGTTTAAACACTCACTGATACTTCAGGAGGAAACATAATGCTTTAAGAGATGGGGGGGTGAAAACTTTTGGAATTTAAGGATCAGGGTAAATTTAACTTATTTTGTCCTCTGGGAAACATGTAAATATCCTCTGTAGCTTCTGAAGAACAGTACAAAATAATAATAAAAAAAAAAACATATTTAGTCAAGTACAATGTTCACATCTTCATTCTGTTCAAAAGTTTTCACCCCCTGGCTCTTAGTCCATCATTTTTCCTTCTAGAGTATCTGTAAGCATTTTAACCTTCTGTAATAATTATATATGATGATCTTTTTAATTCTTCAGTAGACTTTCAAGGTAACTGGAAACGGACTGAAGTCAGATCAGTTTTTTGTTATAGACCTGCAGCTTTAAAAAGTAAGATCCTAATTGTTTATCAAGAAGTGTGTGCTTTAATTTTGGAAGGCCTTGAAGCTATATATGTGTTCAAGCACCGGACATGCCGTGATTCAGCCATGGCAGGATAAAGGCCTGGAAGAATAAAGGACAAGGACAAGCAATGTAGGCTGATTTTATTGTGGACAAATATAGAATTTCGAGAATGTTTCTCTATATGACGTAAAATGAGTCACTGTTGTGTTAACTATTTTTGTACTATTTTTCAGTTGAAATCTAGTGTCTTAGCAACAAATGACAGTCAGCATGCCTCCATGCATTAGTCAATTAGAAAACTTTGACGCATATCTTTACCTGTCAGTCATTTTGCATTATTGAGTGGGCGGGGATTTGTATAGACGCATAGGTCAATTCATTAGTAATGTTACTATACGGTCAGGCGTACTGTAATCCTGAGACACTCATTTAAATTGAGTTTTATGTATGATGCACACACACCAAATCAATATGTGGAGAGAAGTTTGTTTTAACCATGAGCTGTTTTCAGAAATGAAAGGTCCCTCATTGTCTAAGTGGGGCTCGGACCCTTTGGCTTTGCATTTAAAGGCAGTCTGTATCATACAGTATCAGGGCCGTCTGTCAATGTTCGACCTTCTTGTGGTCCTTTCATAGAACAAAATGCCTCAGGGTCTTTGGTATTTATGCACAGCCCATTAGGAATATAAACATGTCAAGAGAGCCAATCAGAAAGTCTGCTCACTTGTTTCAAAACCACTGCTGAAACACGTTCATTGGTTACATTCTTTGCTCACCCCAGAATTTATTATTTGTAAATGTTCTCATTTTTTTTTTAAATCCTCAAAAATATATATTTTTGTCTTATTTTTTATTAATCTATTTTGTTTTAAGAAAAAATTGGACATTTTTACTGAGCTTTCATTGTTTAGCTTTTATTTTATAGATTTTATTATTTTACTCATGTTGCAGAACCACTTTAAATAAAAATAAAAATTTAAATTTTTAAAATGTCATTTAAATAACTGTTTATTTACTGGAAAATGACTACAAGTTTTACACAAATTAAAATTATAACTCAGTTGTGGTGTCATTTCCACCATGACTATAATTTTGGTTGCAAATATATACTTAATTCTGTTAGAGTAAGATAAAATTCTGGCCATGAAGGAAGAAATAACATTTGAAAAAAAAAAAAAACGGGGTCACACAAAATGACAAAAATAGTTATTTTGTCATGATTGCTGTAAAATAAAAAATAAAATAAAATAATAAAATACTAGATAATATTTTTTAACAGTAAGATTTTTAATGTTTTTTAAAAAACTGTAATATTATTACTCTATAAAATAACTGTTTTCTATTTGAATATATTTTAAAATGTAACATTTTTACATTTTTTATTAATTAAATAATTAATTATTTTTTTAAAGAAATTATAGAAAGTAATGCTTTTATTTAGTAAGAATGCTTTAAAATGATAAACGTGATACTAAAGACATTTAAAATGTTACAAAAGATTTCTATTTCAGATAAATGCTGTTCTTCTGAACTTTCTATTCTTCAAAGTAACCTGAAAAAAATTCTACTCGGCTGTTTTCAAAATAATAATAATAATAATAATAATAATAATAATAATAATAAACAGTAAAAATATTTAAACTTTTTACTGTTTTTGCTGTACTTTGGATCAAATAAATGCAGACTTGGTGAGCAGCAGAAGATACTTCTTTAAAAACAATAAAAATGTTCAAAAACTTTTTACTGGTAGTGTACATAGTTTTTTTTTTTGGGGGGAATTTGTCAGCTGGTCAGATTTGTGTGCACTAACTATTTAAAACTTTATAAGTCAGCAGGGCCAAAAGTTTCCACAATTGAAAGCACCAGCATTTACGTGACCATGAATGAAAATGAAAATAGTCCTGCTGAAAAGAAAACCTGCACAATTTGCTAGTTTTATCTGGGTTTTGGGCACTCATCAGCTGGTTTTAGAGTGGTCAGGCTGCAAGACCAACTGAACCATCTAAAGCAGCTGTTTTGACAGGCTGCAAGTGCAACAGACCACCTTAGACTGGTTCAAGTTGCTTTTCTCAGCAGGAGAGCCTAAAGTGAGAAGAGCAATTGCAAGCTCTTAGTAAAGCTATTCAGACTGCGTCCATTCTGTGTGGCTTTTATTACTGATCACGAGTGACCGTCTATCATCAGCTGGCCGTAAAAGACACTCTCTTCCCTCAGCGAGAACATTTCCTATAAATCTTCACGCAGGGATTCAGGATTACACAGGGGTTTGGCGGAGGAGCTGATGCTTGACAAAGAGGACCAGAGGGAGAGGCTTTTTGCTTCACTGCACCTTTGAGCTCAGACAGAAGGAGAGTGTGTATGCAGTGCTCCAATTTGCTCTTGTGTGAGCTGTGTGTGTGTGTGTGTGTCATCTCCACCCGTTCACACAGGCATTGGACTGTGACTGGACTGTGAGAACAGTGAGAGGGCTGTGTAGCATCTGCATACGTTTGTCCTGACAGTGCAAAGAGAGCACTTTGACAGACTCACGCTATGAGTTCAGAGCTGAGTAATTGCTGCTTTTTGTTAGAGAGCTGTTCGTGGTCGATACACATGGTGTGGTAAACATACTTTTGACCTTAGTGTCCTGCTGTGGGTAACGGGTCAGAATGCATGGATACCTACATCATAATCACTTATTTGTATAAAAGGTCTGTTTGATTGGCAGGGGACACTTATTGAAGTGTGTGTTGTCTCAAATGACATATGAACATGGAGATTAATAAATAATCCAACTGAAAAGGTTAAATTCTATAATTTGTTACTATTTTTAATCATCCTCCATTGGTTACCCCCAAGTTTTTCACCACTTTTTTTGATTCAGTAGTTTATTTTAAATAACCCTATGGAGTGGCAAAGTGATTTTCAAAAGCACAAATGTTTAATGAAGTAACTAACCAACTAAAACTAACTAATAACTAACTCAAACTAACTAGCTATTTAACTAACTAACATTTACACTCTAAAAACAGCCCAGTTTTCGGTGATATGTGGACAAAGTTTATATATATATATATATATATATATATTATTTCAAAGTATTTCTTCTGGCACAATTTTACCTGGGATCTAAAAGACTTCAACTCGCTAATTAAATAACAAAAACTAACTAGCTAACTAATTAACAACATTTATACTCTAAAAAATGCTGGGTTAAAAATAACCCAGTGCTGGATGAAATATGGACAAAGTTTTTCATTTTTTTTATTTTACCTGGGATCTAAAAAATCTGGAAGACATCAACTAACTAACTAAAACTAACTAACTAGCTAACTACCTAACTAACTAACAACATGTACACTCTAAAAAATGCTGGGTTAAAAACAGCCCAGTGCTTGTTGAAATATGGACAAGGTTATTTATTTTTTTATTTATTTATTCATTTTTTATTTATTTATTTATTTATTTATTTTTAGGAATATTTGAATGTATTTCTTCTGGCACAGCTAATTTTACCTGGGATCTAAAAGACATCACCTAACTAACTACATAACCAAAACTAATGAACTAGCTAACTAACTAACAACATTTACACACTAAAAATGCTGGGTTAAAAATAACCCAGGGCTGGGTGAAATATGGACAAAGACTTTTTTTTTTTTTTTTTTATTTTACCTGGGATCTAAAAAATCAAAAAGACATCAACTAAGTAACTAAAACTAACTAACTAACTAACTAGCTAACTACCTAACTAACTAACAACATGTACACTCTAAAAACTGCTGGGTTAAAAACAGCCCAGTGCTGGTTAAAATATGGACAAAGTTTTTATTTATTTATTTATTTATTTGTAAGAATACTTGAATGTATTTCTTCTGGTACAGCTAATTTTACCTGGGATCTAAAAGACATCAACTAACTAACTAAACCAAAACTAATGAACTAGCTAACTAACTAACAACATGTACACACTTAAAAACAACCCAGCACTGGGTGAAATATGGACAAATGCAGGTTTAAAAACAACCCCGTGCTGGGCGAAATATAGACAAACCCAGTGACTGGGATGTTTTGACCCAACGGTCAAAACAATGTTTCTTGCTCTAAAATGAACCCAAAATAGGCTGTAAAATAAAAATTAGACACATAATTGCTAGAGGCATCAGCAGTAATTAAAAGGTGAATATTTATTAGTACACTATTAAAATTTTCTTTTATTATTTATTCAGGTTATTAATAAATGTTAATTTCAAACATATTTTGGGTTCATTTTAAAACAAGAAATATAGTAATCTTTAAGCAATAGTAAATAAATATGTAAATAAAACTACCCAGAAGCCTGGGTTAAACATTTAACCCAACTGCGGGCTCAAAACAACCCATGTTGTTAGTTAGTTAGTTAGTTAGTAATTCAACACTAGGGACATGCTGTTATTTCAGTATTTCTCTCAAAATTGCATCATGAAATTCAATCATATTCAGAAAGTTGATAATAAAAAAATGCATTATTTTTTTATAATAAAATACAAAAATATTTTTGTCTTTTTCATGAAGCACTGTGAAAACATATGTCAACTTCTCAAATATAACTAAGTTTTTGACACTTTTTTTTGTACTGATTGAATTGCTTTAGTGCAGAGTCCCCAAGATGCAATCAAAACAGATAGCAATCTGATCACTCAGGAGGTGGTGTTGGAGGTGGCAATTACAAAGAGGAACAGAAACTGTGAGCTTTGGCATTAGACCAAACACTGCTATCTTTTGTGTGCGCACTGTTGTTGCTTGTAAGCAATATTATGAAAAAGAAAAAAAAAAACTGTACAACTTGGGGGAATTGCCTTTTCCAGGTTGAGTAGACAAATTGTATTACCTCTCCACAGAGTTTGTCTCGTGAATTTTAATGTACATACAGCGTTCAGTCAAGTCTGACACCGCTAAAATCACCACAGGGATGTGTTGTGATGGTCCCTTCTCTCCTCAACACTTCCTCCAACTCTCAGTTACGTTTGTTTTGAAAGAAAACACAGCATTCAATTCTAAATCCTTCATATCTTTGCATCATTTAACTATGAACCCTGTGTATTGGAGTATCTGAAAGCACAAATGGATTCCAGACTCAATATAAGGACACTAAATGCTCCACATCTCGCCTGCAAGTATAAAAGATGCTCCGATTGCATTGTCTTGAGAGAGGACAGTGTCTCAAAATGGACGCAGAGTGACTGAGACAGGAATTTATCTTCAGTGAGAAAGTGCCATCTATTGGCCAATGATAAATTCCTGTCCTGTCTGTGTGACATGATGTACTATGGCGACTTACAGAACATTGATTTCATCTTTAGTGGCTGTAATTAAGTGGCACACAGCATGTGTGATGTATGCAAACATGGGCGCATTTGTGTAATGGAAGTTAGATGAAATAAGGGTTCAGAGACCGCTTTGACATTTAACATTTAAATGTTCTTGTTCGCTGTGCCACATTACATCAAATCAACACCACCAAAGAAAAATAAGTGTGAGATCTGTAGTGCTGGATGCTAGACTCCCAGCATGCATCACAGCATGAATGAATCATGCTTTTTACAGCTTCATTGCTTTTTCAGTGTTTCAAACAGAGTTGTTGTGTGTGTTGTTTACATTGATTTAAGTAATACATTGGTGTAACTTAGAGTTTCACCATCGTTGCAGTTTATTCATTGCTATAAATATAAAAATAAGAGGGATCATACAAAATGCATGTTATTTTTTTATTTAGTACTGACCTGAATAAGATATTTCACATAAAAGACGTTTACATATAGTCCACAAGAGNAAATAATAGTTGAATTTATAAAAATGACCCCGTTCAAAAGTTTACATACACTTGATTTTTAATACTGTGTTGATACCTGAATGATCAACAGCTGTTTTGCTGTTGTTGTTGTTGTTTTTGTTTAGTGATAGTTGTTCATGAGTTCCTTATTTGTTTTGAACAGTTGAACCGCCTGCTGTTTTTCAAAAAAAATCCTTCATGTCCCACAAAATCTTTTTGTTTTTTTTTAGTATTCACACTGAGGACAACTGAGGGACTCATATGCAGCAAATACAGAAGGTTCAAGTGCTTACTGATGCTTCAGAAGCAAAAACAAAACATCATGAGTTGGGGGGTGAAAACTTGAATTTGAAGATCAGGGTAAATTTAACTTATTTTGTCTTCTGGGGAACATGTAGGTGTCTTCTGTAGCTCGAAGGGCAGTACTAAATGGAAAAAAAAAGATATTTAGGCAAAATAAGAAAAATGTACACATCCTTATTCCATTCAAAAGTTTACACCCCTGGCTCTTAAAGCATTGTTTTTCCTTCTGATGCATTAGTGAGCATTTGAACCTTCTGTAATAGTCGCATATGAGTCCCCCAGTTGCCCTCAGTGTGAAAAGATGGATCTCAAAATCATACAGTCATTGTTGGAAAGGGTTCAAATACACAAAAATGCTGAAAAACCAAAAAATCTGTGGGATTAGTTTAACTTTTCAGGACAAACAAGGGACTCATGAACAATTATCACTAAACAAACAAACAAAAAAAACAGCTGTTGATCATTCAGGTAACAACACAGTATTAAAAATCAAGTGTATGTAAACTTTTGAACAGGGTCATTTTTATAAATTCAACTATTATTTTCTCTTGTGGAC